>JAXIVJ010010909.1:0-45538 GCA_036785665.1 Chirona hameri | reverse complement strand
GTTTGCGTCAGAGGTATAGGTACAGTGACTGGCCACCGCGGTGGGCTGCTTTCCACTTACCGCGCTGTTCCGTCGGCGCCGGTGATGATGGGTCGGCTGACCCCGCCACTCGCCGGCGGTGCTGTAGCACTGGAACGTGCCCGCCTGCCCCGTCCCCGTCAACCAGCAATCGGTGCCGGTTCCCACGATTGTGCCACCGTCAGTACCCCCCCCCCCCCCCCTGCTGACCGGAGGGGTACCGACGGGGCGGGGTCAGCATGCAACACGCCACAGCCACGGGCGGCCAACAGCAGTGTCACACGGCGCCCTGTCTGCTCGAATCTGATTTCCCCCCTTCTTTCTTTCTCCCTGGTACCGCCCTGCCGGTTACTTACCTGCATGCCTGGCGTTGCCTCTGAGCTGGTCACTGCCATTGCCGTTGGACCGGGCTCGCCCGCTGTCGTGCTCCGGGACCACTCCAGTCGTGAGTCTGGCGCTGGACGGTAAAGCTGGCTCTTGCAGTGCAGCGTAGTACTTATACCGCTGAACTCGAGTGTTGATTTATCGAGCCGGAGAATATAGGCAGCACTGTCACGCTCCGCGCCCTGCGGGCGTGGGGACGGTGGAGCGGGCAGCGGGCCAGCGCCGCCGGCAGTCGATACTGAGTCGGCCCCCGCCGCGTACAGGGCCCGCGTGCCAGCCGCCGAGAAGGACGTGCAGGTACTGCGGGGGTCTGCTGTGGCCGGTTAGATATGGATGTCTGTGAAACTGATTCCACGTATGCAATGTTCAATATGTGTATCAGTTTAACCGATTTATCGTGTGATGTGGTGTAGAGCTCAAGTGTCGGCGTTATCGCTGCTAATGAGGTGGTCTACCAACAACGCCCACTGCTGAAAACAATGCAGGACCTAAAGTTCAAGTAGACCAGCCGGCAGCCACGTGTTTTTGTGAAGCTTTTGAATACATGGGGCTATCGACTGACCAACCTTTGGCGTAGCGCCTTTATTAAAATGTTTACATTAATTGTAAAACAATGGACGGGTTTATTGCGACATGGCAGGTGGTGCAACACATTATACGCTCTTGCACTTGTATATTATATATTATACGCTCTTGCACTTGTATATTATATATTATACGCTCTTGCACTTGTATATTATATATTATACGCATTTGCACTTGTATATTATATATTATACGCACTTGCACTTGTATATTATATATTATACGCACTTGCACTTGTATATTATATATTATACGCACTTGCACTTGTATATTATATATTCTACGCTCTTGCACTTGTATATTATATATTATACGCACTTGCACTTGTATATTATATATTATACGTTCTTGCACTTGTATATTATATATTATACGCACTTGCACTTGTATATTATATATTATACCCTCTTGCACTTGTATATTATATATTATACGCACTTGCACTTGTATATTATATATTATACGCACTTGCACTTGTATATTATATATTATACGCTCTTGCACTTGTATATTATATATTATACGCTCTTGCACTTGTATATTATATATTATACGCTCTTGCACTTGTATATTATATATTATACGCACTTGCACTTGTATATTATATGTTATACGCACTTGCACTTGCATATTATATATTATACGCTCTTGCACTTGTATATTATATATTATACGCACTTGCACTTGTATATTACATATTATACGCTCTTGCACTTGTATATTATATATTATACGCACTTGCACTTGTATATTATATATTATACGCTCTTGCACTTGTATATTATATATTATACGCTCTTGCACTTGTATATTATATATTATACGCACTTGCACTTGTATATTATATATTATACGCACTTGCACTTGTATATTATATATTATACGCACTTGCACTTGTATATTATATATTATACGCACTTGCACTTGCATATTATATATTATTCGCTCTTGCACTTGTATATTATATATTATACGCACTTGCACTTGTATATTATATATTATACGCACTTGCACTTGTATATTATATATTATACGCTCTTGCACTTGTATATTATATATTATACGCTCTTGCACTTGTATATTATATATTATACGCTCTTTCACTTGTATATTATATATTATACGCTCTTGCACTTGTATATTATATATTATACGCACTTGCACTTGTATATTATATATTATACGCACTTGCACTTGTATATTATATAGTATACGCACTTGCACTTGTATATTATATATTATACGCACTTGCATTTGTATATTATATATTATACGCACTTGCACTTGTATATTATATATTATACACACTTGCACTTGTATATTATATATTATACGCACTTGCACTTGTATATTATATATTATACGCTCTTGCACTTGTATATTATATATTATACGCACTTGCACTTGTATATTATATATTATACGCACTTGCACTTGTATATTATATATTATACGCACTTGCACTTGTATATTATATATTATACGCTCTTGCACTTTTATATTATATATTATACGCACTTGCACTTGTATATTATATATTATACGCTCTTGCACTTGTATATTATATATTATACGCTCTTGCACTTGTATATTATATATTATACGCACTTGCACTTGTATATTATATATTATATGCTCTTGCACTTGTATATTATATATTATACGCACTTGCACTTGTATATTATATATTATACGCTCTTGCACTTGTATATTATATATTATACTCTCTTGCACTTGTATACTATATATTATACGCTCTTGCACTTGTATATTATATATTTTACGCACTTGCACTTGTATATTATATATTATACGCTCTTGCACTTGTATATTATATATTATACGCTCTTGCACTTGTATATTATATATTATACGCACTTGCACTTGTATATTATATATTATACGCACTTGCACTTGTATATTATATATTATACGCTCTTGCACTTGTATATTATATATTATACGCTCTTGCACTTGTATATTATATATTGTACGCTCTTGCACTTGTATATTATATATTATACGCTCTTGCACTTGTATATTATATATTATACGCTCTTGCACTTGTATGTTATATATTATACGCTCTTGCACTTGTATATTATATATTATACGCTCTTGCACTTGTATATTATATATTATACGCTCTTGCACTTGTATATTATATATTATACGCTCTTGCACTTGTATATTATATATTATACGCTCTTGCACTTGTATATTATATATTATACGCACTTGCACTTGTATATTATATATTATACGCACTTGCACTTGTATATTATATATTATACGCACTTGCACTTGTATATTATATATTATACGTCTTGCACTTGTATATTATATATTATACGCGCTTGCACTTGTATATTATATATTATATGCTCTTGCACTTGCATGCAGTATGTTCACATTAAAACACCTTTTACGTACCTACTCATGATTAAAACAATATTCACACATATTTCCACTGTCAACAGACCTAGGTCGTCGTACGCCGACCCAGTATTACCGGGCATGGTGGGCTCAAGTCTGCTTATATTTAACCCTCGCCCTACGGGAGCTTTTTTTCACCTTCGCCCTACGGGGAGGGGGGCCTAACAAGCCCCCTGTTAACTTCCAAACCAAGCAACTTAGAGCAATGCTGGTGAGTACCAGCATGTTGCCTGTCATGAGAAGAATATAACAGTATGCGATTTTGAGGTTTCAGGTCAACGGATGACCTTCCAGGTCAAGTGAATGACCTCGGATTTACCACGTCCAGAACAGCGATTTTGCTCTTCAGAAAACCTCAAAATTAGAAATTGCTAAATGTAAGTAAAAAGGCATGTTTCCAGACCATTTGGCTCAGAGATACAGAAAAGGTAATTATTTGTTCGTATCTTGTCAAAAAAGTTAAAAAAAAGTTATTTTTAAAGATGACGTATCTGTTTCTTACACTTAGGGAGCCATCACTCAGTCACAAATAAAGATATTGCTTTGAAATTTGGTATGAGTATTGTTCATACTCAGTTCTATCACATATATTCCGGTTTTTCTAATATCTTTGAAAATTTTGATTTTGTGGGGATTTTTCCCCAAAAAATCAGTTTTTTTAATTTTAGGGGTCAAAAAACTAAAATTTTGAAAATCTGAGACTGCTATTTTAAAGAGAATGCCATTTTGTATCTGTGGTGAATTGTGTTTGTAATTTTCTTTAAAACTCTATTTTCTACGATTTTGCAAATATTTATTTTAAAAAAAAACATGACGTCATCAAAACGTCATTATTTCCAAATTTCTCAACCAATTTCAACGAAATTTGTACAGCCTACGTATAATTGCTGTAAACTCAGCTACCAACAATTTCAGCAAGATGCATTGCATGTGTAAAAAGTTATTCAAGAAAAACCTCAGGGGGGGCTGTCAGGCGGTGAGTAAGGCGAGGGTTAACCTTTCCTTACCTTTACTTATCCAGTGCAGGGGGTTGATGCCACCCCCTCGGTTTTTCGGGAATAACTCGCGTAAATATCAACCGATTGCGATGAAACTTGCAGTACACTACTTGTGGACAATTTGACATATAGTCTAAAATTAGTTAAGTTGAAGGTCACATGACCCGTGACCTTTGACCTGTTTTTCAAGGTCATGTCAGGCGCAACTGGCGTCCCCTAGTATTGATCCTTGTAACTTGTACAGTTTCATAGTGTTTGTTGTTCAGGAAACATGCACAGGTGTTTCCAGGTGACAGTTGTTGTTTCCATTGAGATTGTGACCTCGATTGACCTTTACAGAGGTAAACCGAGGTCACTGACCTCCCAATGACCACATATTATTTTTTTGGCGTCTAGCAGTTTCTAGGACATGTTGTGACGCTGATTTCAAATATGGGATCCATTTTACATAATTATATGATCCAGTGGGGTCATGCACCCCAACAGGTCAACCGAGGTCACTGACCCCAAATGACCTCACAAGACCTGACATGACCTTTTTGGAATTTGGCACTCTCTAGGACATTTTGTTATGCTGATTTCAAATTTGGCACCCAATTCTGATAATTATATGCTCATTCGCGATTCTAGCTCGATTAAATTAAATTTATACGCATTTACAATTTGGTTGAATTTTGGGTCCTTGACATGACCTCAGAGGTCACCTAATGACCTAGGACCTTAAAATCGGGTATCAATGACTTTCTCTTGTGACAAGCAACACGCTCGTTTTTAAATCGAAGCTCTAGCCCAATTAGGGGCGAAACGCTAGGGGGTTGTACCCCCCCCCCCCTTCCTCCCCTGCACGGTCACGCACTGATCGGACGCTGCACGGGCGAGGGTTAAATTTCCTTTAGTTAATTTGAAGTTGGGGTTGCAGCTGCTGCTCCCAAAGTATATAAAGCTACGTTTATGATAATTTATTCATATATTTATTGGCTCTTCATGCAAAATCAAAATACAACAGCACCCACAAGTTACAACATTCACACTTCATCAGCCAGACGTGTGGCTAGAGCCGGACGGCTGCTGGCCGGCTGTACCGTCCCTGCCTATGAACAACATTCACATTTCATCAGCCAGACGTATAGCTACTGGCTAGAGCCGGGCGGCTGCTGGCCGGCTGTACCCTCCCTGCCTGTCCCCGGGCGGCTCCTCGGCCAGCCAGAGGGTCTCGTCAGACCAGCGGGTGTCGACACGGCGCCTCCGGGCCGCCGGGTCGTCCGCGACCGATGCCGGCCTGAGCCGGGAGCTCCACCTCCGCCGGCGGCCCGGCCCTGTCACTGTCCCGGCCTCCCCTGAACCCTCCGACCCCGCCGCTGCCGCCTCCACCACTTCCTCGTCCGATCCCAGGTCCATGACCAGCAGGTTGTTGTAGACGAAGGAGGCTCCGCGGGGCGCCTGCGTGGCGCGGCTGACGGCGGCCGGTCGGCGGGCCAGCACGCCGCAGGAGCAGCCGGCGGCGGCACCACGACACAGTCCGGCCGTCACCCTCACCGACAGCTGATCCCGCAGCTCCAGGAACACGTCATCACTGCTGCAGCGGCGCGCCGGCAGCTCACCGCCCCCGCCTCCGCCCTTGCCCCCGCCCGGGCAGCCGGCCGGAAGGACAGCCGGCGGCAGCGGCGAGTCGGGATGGAGAGTCGCCACCGACAGATCCGCCTGCGCGTCCGCCATCTCAGTATCAGAGTCTGAGCCTGAGCCGGAATCAGAGCCGGAGCCGTAGTCGCAGTCGAAGTCGGTGTCAGTGTCGGAGTGGGGGTCTGGTCCCGACTGGTGACGAGGAACGGTGGTAAAATCACTGTGACTGTGGCGGTCCGCCGGCGGAGGCTTGGCCTCTTCTGAAGCTGCCGGCGGCCTGGCCAATACCTCGGTCTGCTCCAACTCTTGCGAGGCTGTCAGCGGTGACTCGGCCAGTGGCGTGCAGAGGCCCGCCCAGGCCGGCCCCCGCTCTGCCGCCCCCGACCTGACCTCGACGGGCTCGGCGGTCCAGGTCTCAGCGACCAAGCCTTCTGACTCGGTAGCAGTCAGATCCGGCAGGTCTGGCTGTGTTTCTGGGCATAGAGGTGCGGTGAACACTGTTTCTGTCCCTGTTCTTGGCGTCTCTGGCTCAGCGCTTGGTGTGCCTGCCTGCTGTATCGGCTCTGGCACCGCGGTAGCTGGTGACTCCAGCTCCACACCACGCGCTGGCATTGCTTCCTCGGCTCCCGGCGCTGCTGCTTCAAACGGTGGCACCTCCAGCTCCGCCGCCGCCGCCGCCTCCGCTGACCTCTCTACCGCAGCCGCCGGCTTATCTGCCTCAGTCCGCGGCTCAACTGGTGGTGTAAAACCGGCCGTGACCGCCGCGGTGGAGTCCGTTTCCGCTTCTGGCTCTCCCTCCTCTCCCGTCAGCGTGTGTGACTCTCCCGCCACCAAGCTCGCCTCCTCAGGGCCCCAGTGCAGGGATGACGCAGTCTCGGAGTCGGAGTCGGAGTCGGAGTCGGAGTCGGAGTCGGAGTCGGTCGAGTCGTGTCCGCTGCAGCCTCCCGTCGGACCGAGGGTGTCGTGTCCAGTCGGAGTGTACGGTTCACTGCTGCCTCGCACCGTCATTCGACACTCTCCAGGTAGAGCTGGCCCCCGATCCGTGCCGCTATCGTTACCCAAATGAACGGCACACGGGTGCTGGGGATTGTGGCCGTGGCTGTTCCTCTGATCAGGAGGAGGTGCACACTCCTCGGTAATGGAGTTCCGTCTCGCCTGACCAGCAGGGGGTGGATGTTTTCCGGCGCTGGCTCTGTTGGCCACACACTCAACTGAGGCTGACCGAGGCGTGGTGCTCTCCCAGGTCGACTGAAACGATCAACATTGCAAGGTCACACTACTGTGCAATTTGATGCATTAATCAATGGAGCTGGGCGATCCAGATCATGACATGTGGAGTTTGAGAGCCATACAACTGAACTAGTTTTAAACTGCATATCATTCCGCTCACCACGAGACGTGGCACGGATTTTATGAAAACCTATGCTGTACTGATTCAGCCCAGCCATACACTTCTACGCAGTCGCTCTCAGCGGGCGTGAACTGCCACCGCGCAGCTGCTCAGGGAAGTTCACGCTGTGTGTACTGTGCACACTGACAGAACGGCGTTCTGCGTTCTGTGAATGTCCTACCGGGTGCCGACTGACATAATGTTTGTTATTCTCTTTCACCCCCAACGAGACATTGGCGCCCATTTCCAGGAGGGCTCCTCCTCCCAGGGCTACGGCAATGTGGTGCGGGAGCCCACCCCACACCTGACTTAGCCAGTCGGGGAGGCAGTTCGAAGAGCGGGCGGCGCCGGGATTCGAACCCGGGTCCTCTCGCTCCTCAAACCACCGCCCTACCAGCTGAGCTAATCAGGTCATGACGCTATGTGCACCTGCACGTTAGTGTGAAGCTCTCCTACCCGCGGGTAGAGACTGGGAGCGGCGCTGCGCGGGCCGGCCAAGCAGACCCTGAGCGGTACCACCATCCTCCTCTGGACGGCGGCCCGGTTCAGCCGCGCCAGCTTCTCCACGTACTCCCGCCGCCGCCTCATCTTGTCTTGCTGCAACAGCGGACGGTGTCAGCCCGCTGGGGATCGCTGCCGACCAGCGCACATTCACTCCATGTTGGGAGCATCGGTGATATTGGGCGAGCCAAACATGCGGCCGAGCATTTCACATTACTTTACATTACTACACATTACATTACTCGCACTGTTTACATTATCGCTTTTGCAGTGCCATTGGCCTGTCTGAGGTCTATGTTGTTCTAGACAAGGTCTATGTGGCATACAGGAGAAGGGATGGTCTACGATAGTGTAGTACGGATAGTTTTGGTTGCGACTCGCGGTGGTGCAAACTGCAATTATTGCTCCTAGTCTCAGAATGAGGCAACAGTTCTGTCATTCTACCTGAAGCCATCTGCGGTCTCTGCAGCCCTGTCCCGCTGCTGAGCGACCCTGCTCACAGAGCGACCCTGCTCTACCTCACCCTGTGTTTGACCCGATCCGGGTCGGGCCCGAGCAGGCCCAGCAGGATGTACTGCTGAGGGTAGGGCGTCAGGTTAGGGCGGTACTCCACCAGCGGCCGGCGGCCGGCACCCGGCACTCCTGGGGAGGAGCGGCCGGCACCCGGCACTCTCGACGGGGAGCGGCCGGCATCCGGCACTCTCGACGGGGAGCGGCCGGCACCCGGCACCCTCGACGGGGAGCGGCCGGCACCCGGCAGCCCCGGTGAGGAGCAGCGGTCGGACGTCCGCCTCTGGGTCCTCAGTCCGGCAGCCTCTGACGCCGGTCCAGAGTCGCGCCGCTGTTGAGGCCCTGACGCCGCCGACTGAGCGTACGTCGGGGAGGAGGAGACGGCGGCGACCGGTCTCGGTGAACGTGGTGTGAGGCTGCGTCTCATCGCCGAGCGCAAGCCCGCTGCACTCTCGTCCTGGTGTTTCAGTTTACGCACGTGCGGCAAACTGGGAGTAATCTGAAGAGAAAGACAAACTGTCAGCTAGTTGCTGTTCGGTTAACTTCATGTTCAACACACCTGAATTATTGAAACATCTGGAAAATGGTTGATCAATAATCATTCCAGAACGGTCAGGAGTTTCTTACCTTCACCAGCAGGCAATTAATTGCTACTGCCCCGACTCCGACTGCTGGTCGATAGACCATAGCTCCGCATCGCTTCCTATATTACCTTTTGATCCTGTCCGTTGCTACAAGTCAGTCTTTGTTCGAAGACGATCAGATCTGTTTTCGGCTGTCCGAAGAACTTGTGCTCCAGAACTGTTGCAGTTTGCCCTTCCAGCAGCTGTAAAAACACGGTGTACGTCAAAAACACGATACACGCTTGCGTTCATATTTCAGCTTCGTGAGCGGTAAAATATGTTAAAGGTTTATCAACCATGTCCAGCTCACAGTGGATACAGTCATATTTTTTAAAGCGTACATCAGATCTTTGTGGACCTAGTCAGACTGGTTATTGATTCAACCTTTTTGGAACGATTCAATCATGATTCATTTTGGAATATGAATGATTCAATCACCGTTCGATTCACTGATACAATTTTGAGAATTGATTCATTCCGATTCAAAGAATCAAAACAAATATTTTAATCGATTCACGTTTGATTCAACATTTAAATATATGAGGTGAATTTATGTCAAATCAATAAAAATGGAAACATGCATATATATGATCATTAAACATTGTTACAGCAATAGTATTTCAATATAAATGAATATAGCCACTGCGACAGCATGTATTTGCACAATTTACCAGTGAACTTGAATCGTTAAATCTTTTGATTCAATCAGCCTTGATTTAATACGGGTTTTGATACAATCACGATTCATGAATCAAAAGATCTGGTGGTGAATCAATTATGTTTTGGTTCAATGAATTTTGATTGAATGATTCCAATCGATTCAATCAGTGTCGAATCAATAACCAGTCTGGACCTAGTATCCACATCCTAGTGATTGAGGTCAGGGATCTCGTTTTGGATTCACGCATAGGTCTGAGCCTGTCGCCCGCACTCCCTTCTTAACATCGAAACATTTCAGTTGGACACATGACACTTACTAGCCGCGCGTTATCGTTGACGTCGATCAGTGACCAGTTGGAAGTGGCTGGAGGTGGACTCAGCGCCGCCTGTCGGCAGCTGTCTGAACCACAGCTGCTGGACCGCGCCGACGGCCGCCCCGACCTGCGCGTCGCCTGCCGGCCGCCGTCCGAACCACAGCTACTGGACCGCGCCGACCACCGCCCCGACCTGCGCGTCGCCTGGTGACAAGCTCGGCAGTCAGCCGAGCACACACGCACCGGGATCCGGCTGCGGCCCCGGCCCGCGCCGCCGCCCACGGCGCCGTCTATCGGCCGGATCAGAGGTAGAGCTGTGTACAGAGGACGCTCGGGTCCGCCACAGCCGGACGGCCCGACAGTCGAGGCTCGCGGCCGGAATGGATGCGGGGCGGGAACTTGGGGGAAACGGGACGACGTTGGCCGGTCGACTGGGACCGCGGAGGACTCGAGAAAATTCGAGCTGCCAGTACTAGGAATATCGCCAGGTTTGCGTTTTCCCAGCCCAATTTTGCTTACTTTAGCTGTTGTGGCACTGGCAGTAATTAATTTTCTCCTAGGCCCAGCCGAGATCGGTAACCTTGATACTTGCACACGTCGAACGAGGGCTGCGGTGTTTGCCGAAATGGCGTCCGTTTCTTTGTTAGATGTGGCGAGTTGTGTAATATTTGAGCTGTCCTTCAAACCTTGGACATCCACTTCTGAAGAGGTTGTTGTACATGCTATGGATGTTTCAAGTTTCTCTTGTTCATGACCAAATACACTTTTAGCAAACTCCTTGTCGGTTTTGATACCTCCTTGCTCACCAACTCTTTCCTGTCCTGATTTAGTTAAGCAACATTGAGCCGAACTTCTTAATGTTTCATCGCCGCTTTCCAACTCAGGAGTCAATACATTCATGGTTTCTTTGTGCCAAATAAATAAATGTTTTACATTCTCATTTTTCCAGAGCAGTTTAATGTCGAGTAACGAAGAGCGGCGACATCACATTACACTTCCAGATATTCGTTGTCAAGATTTGGACAGCATATTTAGGCCATTTGTTCGGACAACGTAAAATGTTGGGAAATATCCGGAAATATGTCGTTCGAATTATATTCTAGTGGCTTAAAGGTACTGATTTATATTGATAATTTACAACTAGCAACAACTGTTAATTTTGCGTCAAAATAGAATCAAATGCGCGATATACCAAGCCAACTTTGGTTGAAATAAAACATAACTAGTGTAATTATCTTCCATGCAAACCACCTTCACTTTGGAAGATACGATGATGTATTTATTTATGTTTGAAAGACCTTCGCACCGTTTGTACCACGCTTCTTGTATCTTGACATATAACCCGAACTTAACGTTGCTAGTATATTTATTTTATCGAAGACACACGTAATTATTTGTCATCTACTGATGTTTCGTGCTGGGTCTCAGAAATTAAACTAATATAAAATGTTTCACTGGTGCATATTATTGGTCCAAATTTTCCATATTTAAACGGCGACGATCATATCCACAATAATAGTCTCCTTTATAATAAAGTCAAATATAAGGCCCAATAAAGTATATACTGAAAGGATACACATGTTAAATTGCATAACCAAATTATCTTATGCACACAGTGTATCGCGTTACGGACCGAACCGCTCATTTGCCGCTCCCGGGCGGCTGGAAGTGCAGGTACGCCAGAGGGAAACAGGGCTAAATTCGTAATATAATCATGTTTACAACGTATTCTTCAGGAAATGTGACAACCGTACTCCTATTCCAGATAATAACATTGTTCAGGCATAAGCTAACCAATTCTGGTACTTTGTAACTGTTGCGGTTGCTCCTTTTTTTAGTATATACATATTTATTGGTCATATTTAACGTTACAAATGTCGGAAAATGCCTCCTCCCTTGAACACTTGTGGTTATAGAATGAACAACGCACAATTTTGAAACAATATAACCCCGTTCGGTATAGAAAATGTGCCGGGAATCCAATGCTAACATTCATCTTCCTGTAGCGTTGCATGGTTGTCCTCCAAATTGCATTGCACTTGCAAATTATTGCTGGCAACGGCAAATAATTGGCAAATGCTTTCCATTTAGAGGCCACACATCAGATCGGGCCAACTTTGTATAGTCTGGTGTGTTACTTCTTGATGTTTCAGGCAAATATTTTGCTCAGGGGCCCTTGCAAGGTCACTTGAGGTCATCCGATGTCACCAACACCTTTATGTCAATAACTCTCGACAGAAGGAAGATAGAGAAGTGAAACCGGCACCAATGTGTTTGTATCATCGAGGCACGTCTCCCAACATGCAACATGACCTACTTAGGTCATCACTTGACCTTGACCTGACGCCATTTTTTTTTAGTCGACCTAAACTGGCCAACTTGAATAGGATGCAAAGCGCCTTGAAACGAACCCGATGGCGTCAATACTATTGACTCATCTTTATTAGGTAAAAAGGTATCGGTGAAAAACAGTTTTGCCAAAAATAGCCCTTTTGACCTTTGATGACCTCTGGAGCCTAAACTGTTGACCTGAGCTAAAATGTGAGGAAGCCTTAGCGATTGCATGGTTCAAGAGCTTTCTATTGCTTTTTCCGTTTGTTTCTAGATGTCGCAGTTCCCGATATTTTTTTCTTCTTCGAAGCGAAGTCCTAAAACTGGAAAATCTGACCTTTGATGACCTCTGGTGACCTCACTATTACCGAAGCAAAACGTGACTGAAATAGTTTCAAAATTATTTTTGACGAGCCTTCGAACGGTTGGTCAAAAGGTAAAGTAAAGGTAAAGATAGGTAGGTAATCGCGCAACAGTTCTGTCAGACGAAAACGTACACATTTCTAAAATATTCTACTCATGATCGGCCAGGAATCCAAATGATTTAAAAAAACTTTTTGCCAGTACTATATTAAACTGTCATAGACAATAAGCGCAAGGTATTGAATAATACATAGTTGTGTACCATATGACAATTCATTTTCCGTGGACATCCGCTAATAACCCAGACAAATGACGAGTTCATGTCATGGGACCTGCAGGCCATCGTTCCCTAACGGGTTTGTTATAAGCTTGTGTGGCAGTGAGTAACACTGTGTGCTACTATTGTAAGAGTAACACTGGATAACACCACTGCCAGAGTAACACTGGATATCACCACTGCCAGAGTAACACTGCGTACCACCACTGCCAGAGTAACACTGGATATCACCACTGCCAGGGTAACACTGCGTAACACCACTGCCAGAGTAACACTGTGTATCACCACTGCCAGAGTAACACTGTGTAACACCACTACCAGAGTAACACTGGATATCACCACTGCCAGAGTAACACTGCGTAACACCACTGCCAGAGTAACACTACGTAACACCACTGCCAGAGTAACACTGCGTAACACCACTGCCAGGATAACACTGCGTACCACCACTACCAGAGTAACACTGCGTAACACCACTGCCAGAGTAACACTGCGTACCATCACTGCCAGAGTAACACTGGATATCACCACTGCCAGAGTAACACTGCGTAACACCACTGCCAGAGTAACACTGGATATCACCACTGCCAGAATAACACTGGATATCACCACTGCTAGAGTAACACTGCGTAGCACTACTGCCAGAGTAACTATGCGTAACACCACTGCCAGATAAACACTGCGTACCCCCACAGCCAGATAAATACTGCGTACCCCCACTGCCAGAGTAACACTGCGTACCCCCACTGCCAGAGTAACACTGCGTACCCACACTACCAGAATAACACTGCGTACCCCCACTGCCAGAATAACATTGCGTACCCCCACTGCCAGAGTAACACAGCGTAACACCACTGACAGAATAACACTGCGTACCACCACTACCAGAATAACACTGCGTCCTGTACCCCTGCTGCCCCCTCTCCCCCGCTCTAGCACCACTGCCAGAGAAACACTGCGTAACACCACTGCCAGAGTAACACTGTGTATCACCACTGCCAGAGTAACACTGCGTAACACCACTGCCAGAGTTACACTGTGTATCACCACTGCCAGAGTAACACTGCGTAACACCACTGCCAGAGTTACACTGTGTATCACCACTGCCAGAGTAACACTGTGTAACACCACTGCCAGAGTAATACTTCTAGTTGGTCTGGCCAGAGATCCAGTAGGGATTCTGACTGGGCTGGCTGAACGCTGGGAAGGGCTGGCTGCCGGCTGCTGGAGGCTGACCGAAGGCTGACTGGCTGTAGGCTGAGGGCTGACCGTAGGCTGAGGGCTGACCGTAGGCGGCTCCTGATTGGCCGTAGGGCAGAGCTGATCCCGCCGGCGGCTGAGCGACCACCACGAACCCTGGGGGTGGCGGCTGGGCGGCCTGGCCGACGGGCTGCACCATCACCACCCCCTGTGCGGCGGCCCTCATCTGCAGCAACTTCCGTCTGGTCATCATGGTCACCACCACCCCGGCCACCACCAGCACGATGAAGATGACGCCGCTGACGTATACGCCGTAGTACCAGTACTCGTCCAGGTCGCAGCGAACATCAGTATCCCTGCGATGCTGACGTCGGCAAAGATGAGGATGCTGATGATGATTCTGGCCCACTGCAGCTGCCGGAGAGACGCCATGGCCGCGGTCCGGGTCGGTGCCGCTCCCCTCCCGACTCTGCTGGGTCGGTGCCGCTCCCCTCCCGACTCTGCTGTGTGTGTGTGTGTGTGTGTGTGTGTGTGTGTGTGTGTGTGTGTGTGTGTGTGTGTGTGTGTGTGTGTGTGTGTGTGTGTGTGTGTGTGTGTGTGTGTGTGTGTGTGTGTGTGTGTGTGTGTGTGTGTGTGTGTGTGTGTGTGTGTGTGTGTGTGTGTGTGTGTGTGTGTGTGTGTGTGTGTGTGTGTGTGTGTGTGTGTGTGTGTGTGTGTGTGTGTGTGTGTGTGTGTGTGTGTGTGTGTGTGTGTGTGTGTGTGTGTGTGTGTGTGTGTGTGTGTGTGTGTGTGTGTGTGTGTGTGTGTGTGTGTGTGTGTGTGTGTGTGTGTGTGTGTGTGTGTGTGTGTGTGTGTGTGTGTGTGTGTGTGTGTGTGTGTGTGTGTGTGTGTGTGTGTGTGAGGGGTACGTAGCTCCTCTGTTCAGAGTACGGTCACGGCGACCTCCGTGAGCCCGGCGGCCGGTCAGACAGTGTATCTTATCATCGGATAGCGGCCACCGCGTCACAGCACATGTGATCCGCCAACGCAGCGTGCAGCGCCGCGGCGAGTGCCCGCCAGATGGCTTAGAAAGCGCGTGATACCATTGGACACGTGGTATAGTACAGTAGTGTCCCATTAATAGTAATGTACATTGCTTTTATTTTTAACCACGCTTGCTTAAGGAATCGCATACACCTCACGACATGCACCTAACCAATTTGGGCTTGACCCGAATTGATCTCCGAGAGTGTTTGAACGGTCAAACATCACAGACTAAATATTAGCACTGTCGGGGGCCGCGTGAAGTATGGCAGACATCACCACACCATGACTGGCAAACATCCCGGATGCTGCGCTGCATGATTCTGCGCTCTGGGCACTGTCGCCGTCTCAGTCGAGTGACGCTGCATTGTTCCGAGCTCTGGGCACTGTCGCCGTCTCAGTCGAGTGACGCTGCATTGTTCCGAGCTCTGGGCACTGTCGCCGTCTCAGTCGAGTGGCGCTGCATTGTTCCGCGCTCTGGGCACTGTCGCCGTCTCAGTCGAGTGACGCTGCATTGTTCCGAGCTCTGGGCACTGTCGCCGTCTCAGTCGAGTGGCGCTGCATTGTTCCGCGCTCTGGGCACTGTCGCCGTCTCAGTCGAGTGGCGCTGCATTGTTCCGAGCTCTGGGCACTGTCGCCGTCTCAGTCGAGTGACGCTGCATTGTTCCGCGCTCTGGGCACTGTCGCCGCCTCAGTCGAGTGACGCTGCATTGTTCCGAGCTCTGGGCACTGTCGCCGTCTCAGTCGAGTGACGCTGCATTGTTCCGCGCTCTGGGCACTGTCGCCGTCTCAGTCGAGTGACGCTGCATGATTCCGCGCTCTGGGCACTGTCGCCGTCTCAGTCGAGTGACGCTGCATGATTCCGCGCTCTGGGCACTGTCGCCGTCTCAGTCGAGTGGCGCTGCATGACTCCGCGCTCTGGGCACTGTCGCCGTCTCAGTCGAGTGACGCTGCATTGTTCCGAGCTCTGGGCACTGTCGCCGTCTCAGTCGAGTGACGCTGCATGATTCCGCGCTCTGGGCACTGTCGCCGTCTCAGTCGAGTGGCGCTGCATGATTCCGCGCTCTGGGCACTGTCGCCGTCTCAGTCGAGTGACGCTGCATGATTCCGCGCTCTGGGCACTGTCGCCGTCTCAGTCGAGTGACGCTGCATTGTTCCGCGCTCTGGGCACTGTCGCCGTCTCAGTCGAGTGACGCTGCATTGTTCCGCGCTCTGGGCACTGTCGCCGTCTCAGTCGAGTGACGCTGCATTGTTCCGAGCTCTGGGCACTGTCGCCGTCTCAGTCGAGTGGCGCTGCATTGTTCCGCGCTCTGGGCACTGTCGCCGTCTCAGTCGAGTGGCGCTGCATGACTCCGCGCTCTGGGCACTGCCGCCGTCTCAGTCGAGTGACGCTGCATGATTCCGCACTCTGGGCACTGTCGCCGTCTCAGTCGAGTGACGCTGCATTGTTCCGCGCTCTGGGCACTGTCGCCGTCTCAGTCGAGTGACGCTGCATGATTCCGCACTCTGGGCACTGTCGCCGTCTCAGTCGAGTGACGCTGCATTGTTCCGCGCTCTGGGCACTGTCGCCGTCTCAGTCGAGTGACGCTGCATGATTCCGCGCTCTGGGCACTGTCGCCGTCTCAGTCGAGTGACGCTGCATTGTTCCGAGCTCTGGGCACTGTCGCCGTCTCAGTCGAGTGGCGCTGCATTGTTCCGAGCTCTGGGCACTGTCGCCGTCTCAGTCGAGTGGCGCTGCATGACTCCGCGCTCTGGGCACTGTCGCCGTCTCAGTCGAGTGACGCTGCATTGTTCCGCGCTCTGGGCACTGTCGCCGTCTCAGTCGAGTGGCGCTGCATGACTCCGCGCTCTGGGCACTGTCGCCGTCTCAGTCGAGTGACGCTGCATGACTCCGCGCTCTGGGCACTGTCGCCGTCTCAGTCGAGTGACGCTGCATTGTTCCGCGCTCTGGGCACTGTCGCCGTCTCAGTCGAGTGGCGCTGCATGACTCCGCGCTCTGGGCACTGTCGCCGTCTCAGTCGAGTGGCGCTGCATTGTTCCGAGCTCTGGGCACTGTCGCCGTCTCAGTCGAGTGGCGCTGCATGACTCCGCGCTCTGGGCACTGTCGCCGTCTCAGTCGAGTGACGCTGCATGACTCCGCGCTCTGGGCACTGTCGCCGTCTCAGTCGAGTGGCGCTGCATGACTCCGCGCTCTGGGCACTGTCGCCGTCTCAGTCGAGTGGCGCTGCATGACTCCGCGCTCTGGGCACTGTCGCCGTCTCAGTCGAGTGACGCTGCATTGTTCCGCGCTCTGGGCACTGTCGCCGTCTCAGTCGAGTGACGCTGCATTGTTCCGAGCTCTGGGCACTGTCGCCGTCTCAGTCGAGTGACGCTGCATTGTTCCGAGCTCTGGGCACTGTCGCCGTCTCAGTCGAGTGACGCTGCATTGTTCCGCGCTCTGGGCACTGTCGCCGTCTCAGTCGAGTGGCGCTGCATGACTCCGCGCTCTGGGCACTGTCGCCGTCTCAGTCGAGTGGCGCTGCATTGTTCCGCGCTCTGGGCACTGTCGCCGTCTCAGTCGAGTGACGCTGCATGACTCCGCGCTCTGGGCACTGTCGCCGTCTCAGTCGAGTGACGCTGCATGACTCCGCGCTCTGGGCACTATCGCCGTCTCAGTCGAGTGACGCTGCATTGTTCCGCGCTCTGGGCACTGTCGCCGTCTCAGTCGAGTGGCGCTGCATTGTTCCGAGCTCTGGGCACTGTCGCCGTCTCAGTCGAGTGACGCTGCATGATTCCGCGCTCTGGGCACTGTCGCCGTCTCAGTCGAGTGACGCTGCATGACTCCGCGCTCTGGGCACTGTCGCCGTCTCAGTCGAGTGACGCTGCATTGTTCCGAGCTCTGGGCACTGTCGCCGTCTCAGTCGAGTGGCGCTGCATGACTCCGCGCTCTGGGCACTGTCGCCGTCTCAGTCGAGTGACGCTGCATTGTTCCGAGCTCTGGGCACTGTCGCCGTCTCAGTCGAGTGACGCTGCATGATTCCGCGCTCTGGGCACTGTCGCCGTCTCAGTCGAGTGGCGCTGCATTGTTCCGCGCTCTAGGCACTGTCGCCGTCTCAGTCGAGTGACGCTGCATTGTTTCGAGCTCTGGGCACTGTCGCCGTCTCAGTCGAGTGACGCTGCATGACTCCGCGCTCTGGGCACTGTCGCCGTCTCAGTCGAGTGACGCTGCATTGTTCCGCGCTCTGGGCACTGTCGCCGTCTCAGTCGAGTGGCGCTGCATTGTTCCGAGCTCTGGGCACTGTCGCCGTCTCAGTCGAGTGACGCTGCATGATTCCGCGCTCTGGGCACTGTCGCCGTCTCAGTCGAGTGGCGCTGCATTGTTCCGCGCTCTGGGCACTGTCGCCGTCTCAGTCGAGTGACGCTGCATTGTTCCGAGCTCTGGGCACTGTCGCCGTCTCAGTCGAGTGGCGCTGCATTGTTCCGAGCTCAGGGCACTGTCGCCGTCTCAGTCGAGTGGCGCTGCATTGTTCCGCGCTCTGGGCACTGTCGCCGTCTCAGTCGAGTGGCGCTGCATTGTTCCGCGCTCTGGGCACTGTCGCCGTCTCAGTCGAGTGGCGCTGCATTGTTCCGCGCTCTGGGCACTGTCGCCGTCTCAGTCGAGTGACGCTGCATGACTCCGCGCTCTGGGCACTGTCGCCGTCTCAGTCGAGTGGCGCTGCATTGTTCCGAGCTCTGGGCACTGTCGCCGTCTCAGTCGAGTGGCGCTGCATTGTTCCGCGCTCTGGGCACTGTCGCCGTCTCAGTCGAGTGACGCTGCATTGTTCCGAGCTCTGGGCACTGTCGCCGTCTCAGTCGAGTGACGCTGCATTGTTCCGAGCTCTGGGCACTGTCGCCGTCTCAGTCGAGTGACGCTGCATTGTTCCGAGCTCTGGGCACTGTCGCCGTCTCAGTCGAGTGACGCTGCATTGTTCCGCGCTCTGGGCACTGTCGCCGTCTCAGTCGAGTGACGCTGCATTGTTCCGAGCTCTGGGCACTGTCGCCGTCTCAGTCGAGTGACGCTGCATTGTTCCGAGCTCTGGGCACTGTCGCCGTCTCAGTCGAGTGGCGCTGCATTGTTCTGCGCTCTGGGCACTGTCGCCGTCTCAGTCGAGTGACGCTGCATTGTTCCGCGCTCTGGGCACTGTCGCCGTCTCAGTCGAGTGACGCTGCATGACTCCGCGCTCTGGGCACTGTCGCCGTCTCAGTCGAGTGGTGCTGCATTGTTCCGCGCTCTGGGCACTGTCGCCGTCTCAGTCGAGTGACGCTGCATTGTTCCGAGCTCTGGGCACTGTCGCCGTCTCAGTCGAGTGACGCTGCATTGTTCCGAGCTCTGGGCACTGTCGCCGTCTCAGTCGAGTGGCGCTGCATTGTTCCGCGCTCTGGGCACTGTCGCCGTCTCAGTCGAGTGGCGCTGCATTGTTCCGCGCTCTGGGCACTGTCGCCGTCTCAGTCGAGTGGCGCTGCATTGTTCCGCGCTCTGGGCACTGTCGCCGTCTCAGTCGAGTGACGCTGCATTGTTCCGAGCTCTGGGCACTGTCGCCGTCTCAGTCGAGTGGCGCTGCATTGTTCCGCGCTCTGGGCACTGTCGCCGTCTCAGTCGAGTGACGCTGCATTGTTCCGAGCTCTGGGCACTGTCGCCGTCTCAGTCGAGTGGCGCTGCATTGTTCCGAGCTCTGGGCACTGTCGCCGTCTCAGTCGAGTGACGCTGCATTGTTCCGAGCTCTGGGCACTGTCGCCGTCTCAGTCGAGTGGCGCTGCATTGTTCCGCGCTCTGGGCACTGTCGCCGTCTCAGTCGAGTGACGCTGCATTGTTCCGAGCTCTGGGCACTGTCGCCGTCTCAGTCAAGTGGCGCTGCATTGTTCCGCGCTCTGGGCACTGTCGCCGTCTCAGTCGAGTGGCGCTGCATGACTCCGAGCTCTGGGCACTGTCGCCGTCTCAGTCGAGTGGCGCTGCATTGTTCCGAGCTCTGGGCACTGTCGCCGTCTCAGTCGAGTGGCGCTGCATTGTTCCGCGCTCTGGGCACTGTCGCCGTCTCAGTCGAGTGACGCTGCATTGTTCCGAGCTCTGGGCACTGTCGCCGTCTCAGTCGAGTGACGCTGCATTGTTCCGAGCTCTGGGCACTGTCGCCGTCTCAGTCGAGTGACGCTGCATTGTTCCGCGCTCTGGGCACTGTCGCCGTCTCAGTCGAGTGGCGCTGCATTGTTCCGCGCTCTGGGCACTGTCGCCGTCTCAGTCGAGTGACGCTGCATTGTTCCGAGCTCTGGGCACTGTCGCCGTCTCAGTCGAGTGGCGCTGCATTGTTCCGCGCTCTGGGCACTGTCGCCGTCTCAGTCGAGTGACGCTGCATTGTTCCGAGCTCTGGGCACTGTCGCCGTCTCAGTCGAGTGACGCTGCATTGTTCCGAGCTCTGGGCACTGTCGCCGTCTCAGTCGAGTGGCGCTGCATTGTTCCGCGCTCTGGGCACTGTCGCCGTCTCAGTCGAGTGACGCTGCATTGTTCCGAGCTCTGGGCACTGTCGCCGTCTCAGTCGAGTGGCGCTGCATTGTTCCGCGCTCTGGGCACTGTCGCCGTCTCAGTCGAGTGGCGCTGCATTGTTCCGCGCTCTGGGCACTGTCGCCGTCTCAGTCGAGTGGCGCTGCATGACTCCGAGCTCTGGGCACTGTCGCCGTCTCAGTCGAGTGGCGCTGCATGACTCCGAGCTCTGGGCACTGTCGCCGTCTCAGTCGAGTGACGCTGCATTGTTCCGCGCTCTGGGCACTGTCGCCGTCTCAGTCGAGTGACGCTGCATTGTTCTGCACTGTCCAGATGGGACAGAGCGGATGACAAATTATTATAAGTATAAAGAGTTCACAGACGCGACAGAGATCCAGACATACATTACCTACGTACAGGGAGCTGCCAATAATGAGCCACGTCACCGCCATTTTACCAAAACGCACACCCAGAGGGGAATAGATGAAATACTCACACCACCGCATCACAATCGCTCCCTCCAAGGGCAGATCCAGCCGGCCGTTTTTTTTTTTTGGGGGGGGGGGGGGGGGGCAACCAGTTTGAGCGGGCCTTACCTAGGTACCCCCAATTTCGAATTTCATCCTGAATTTGGGCCACTTTATTTTGCAACTACACGATTTCTAATGATTTCTATTTTTTAGCTTTTCGACCTTTTGGGATATCGAAAAATGTGTACTGATGTTTTCGTTCCAGACTGCAAGGAAAAAACATGAAAAATGTGTGCTGAATCAAGCCGGCTTTGCCCTTAACCCTATTTGTAACAGGCTCCTGGCTACCCCTATTTGTAACAGGGGGGGGGGCGGATTCCGCCCCCCCGGAGATCTCGAGATCTACCCGTCCGATTTTCAAAAATGAGACGGTGTTTGGTTCCCCTGAACACGATCTACATTTCTAAATAACAAAACAAATAACATTTTGGATAGGGGGGCAACAGGAGGGCAAAAATGACAAATTTTAGTGATATTTTTGATCAAACATAGCTTTCATGTTTATCGACCGATTTTAACACAACCAAAAGGAATCGATAGAGATTGAATCGAAAATTGATATATAACTGTGACGTTTGAAAATTCAAAAATCATAGGCGTGTGCAGGTCACTCAATATGGGGGTGAAGTAAATGCTTAATAAAACCATTTTTTGATGTTTTTTTATAAAATAAATGAAATGGTATGTGATTGTGACATTAGACAAAACAGTTATAAATCATATTTTGTGCCATAGCCGGTACCAGGTTAGTGAAAAAGGGAGGTAAAATTGAAAAAAAAAAATATTAACCGCAGACAAGTTGCTACCCAGCACTATAAATATGTTACTGATCGTAGATAGTTCCTTTTTGCATGTTGTACTTCATCAAAGGCGTATCCAGGATCCAAACTGGGGCGGCGCAAGACCTTTTGATAAGTATATTATCCGCTATTATGATACTAACTAGTCAACAGTGACTATTTCACTTACAACTTCAATTAACATTGCTTACCCCCCCCCCCCTTTTTACCCTACCTGGACTCGCCTATTATCTTATAACCGTTCGTAGAGTAGCCTGTGGTGCGTGTTTCATCCGAAAACTGCAGTATGTTATGTCATTGTACGCCCATGCCTCTTAGTTTCCTTGCAATAGTATGACCCCTTTTTTCCATTCCTGAGCGCGCCTCTGCAAAAAATGACTTTATTCCCTTTTCTGGCCTCATATGTGCATATATCATTATAAGCTAAACGTCTATTGCGCCGTTATCGCTGGCATATCGTCATCACCATGTCAGTCACCCCCCTTTTCATGTGCCTGAACACGCCCCTGAAACTCTATATGTAATAAATTATGCAAATACTGGAAGCAGAAGCTATATTTTACATCTTGATAGATATAAATGTCCCTTACGTCGCTCTATTGGCTTCCCGCCAAGCATTGAATACTTCCTGGAACCCCCCCCCCCCCTTTTAAGCCCCTGAAACTGCCTCTGCCATGCAATTTTTATGATATTTAAATAACATCAACTAATTTCCACCTGTTGCAATCACCGTAAGCCGATGTAACTCCTTCATACTTGAGGAAGTTAGGAAGAAACCGTGAAGATCGCATTTCCGTATTATCGCTAAATGTCGCCTCCGAACCCACCCAAAACTGTGCCCTGGAACCTCCTCTGTTAAGGTTAAGAACTCAAAATTTTTACTCCAAATGCGGTATTTAATTCTATGAGAAGTCCCAAAATTTCATGGGCCTGCTCCCAGCCGTTCTGGAGATATCTGCGAAAAACATGAGGGGGGGGGCGGAATCCGCCCCCCCCCTGTTACAAATAGGGTTAAGAGCAAGGACGGATCCATCCGTTCGTCTTCGGGGCCAACTGCTTTTTGCCAAGGTTCGACGACCCTTGCCAAAAAACAAGAGTAGGTATCTTTTTGAATAGCTTTTTGCGGTCAAGGAAACAAATGTTAGTGGAAAGAAGCTAACATAGAAATTATACAACAGAACTTGGAGCATCAAATCAACATGGGCGTCGCTACTACTATGGAAAGTACGGACTACAGACAGTGTCCGTACAAGTTGGCGAACCTCCAAAAACTTGTACGGACTGTCCGTACAAGTTTGCGGAACTATTTGAACGTGCATAATTAGAGATATCGATACCTGAAATGTTTCTATTATAATTATCTTCAGATGGACTATTTGTGACGAATCGTGACGAATTACATCTATTCATGGAACATATTGCTCAACAGAAAAAAAACATCTTATTTAAAATCATCTTATTTGAACGCACAAATGGCCAGTTGGAATGAAATGTTAACCTTTTTCGTTCGGAATAGGAGTATGTTCGAAAATGGCAAGAGGCATTGACAATTTGCCCTTGTCATTGCTAAAACGTTTAGTCATTTAGTGAGCGGTGCTTGATGTGAAAGCGGGTACTGAAAGTTTGGGGACGATATTGGCGGTAGTTTACGAGATATTGCGAAATACGCGAGGGAGCAAAACACAATACTCTCGTGTTAGTCACTAGTCTAGTAGCATAAATGGTCAGGTTGTAATTTTACTGAACTGTATTTGGCTTCCTCCTGGCGCTGACAACGCTGATGCACGCGCGTTTTATTTTACATAGATCCAAGCACAGTGTATTAGGCCTAACCCGCGCCGTGCTGAGAGGGGGGGGGGGGCGTTTGGATGTGCCTCCTGAAATTTTAGGAAATGCAAGGAACACACGGGAGACCCCATATGCAACATGATCAACCTGGGTCACCAAATAACCTTGACCTGAGGTCTTATTTTGAACTTGACCCGATCCGGTCACCATAAGCATGGTTCGGATCGTCTTGACGAGGCAAACACGATAGCGTAAAAAATGATTGCCCTATCTTTAGTAGGTAAAAAGTTATGCACAAACAACTTTTGGGAAGACAATGCCAACATGACCTTTGGTTATCTCTATAGCCTAAACTATAGACCTTATATACAATAAGGACACCTAAGCGATAACGTTTTCCAAAAGCTTTCGATTGCGTTTCTCCGTTTGTTCCAATCTATCATAGTTCCCGAGATATTTGGGGTGTTTCTGCAGCCAAGTCCTAAACTTGGACAATTTGACCTTTGTTGACCTCTGGTGAAATAAATATTGACCTGAGCGAAAATGTCACATGCGTAGGAACAAAGGGGCCGAGAGGCCATGGCTGCCCCATTTTTTGGCTACTGTTTTGCTAAAAATATTTTATTAAATTATCTAGATATACCAAAAAAAAAAAAAAATCGAAAGCGATATACCCATTTCGATAACATAGACGCGCCTTTTCAGTATAGATTGCGAAAGTGGCGCAAAATTCGAAAATGGTGCATGTTGTTATAAAAAAAATGGGAGGCGATACCCACCATCAAATTAGGTCCAACTTCAAATTAGTAAGATGATAAAAGCGTTACGCACATGGTTCCCCATGTTTTTTTCCTGGATCCGCCTATGCGCAATATATCAAATTTAACAAATTACAGCATATAATACCCACATGTGGCGTTCATGTCGTACCAAACAATCACGAACAGCACATATTTGTATCCAGAAATGCCCCCATTTTACATTCCCTGAATACGCTTATGATTTTGTATTTTGTTTTTACTTTTGATATATTAAAGACCAGTACATTTGAAGCTCAAAAACTTTTGGGGTATGCAAATCGGTCGAGCCACATGGCCGCAATGACCTTTCAAAAAACATCCAAAATTTTCGGATTTTTTGCCCCCGGCCCCACATTTTTGAACAAAACAAAAATGTCAGGGTCCAACAAGAGAGATCTTGTCATGACACATCGAATGGCGTTTTCTCCATCGAAATCAACCGAGCAGTTCTCGAGATCTCTGGGAGGGGGGGGGGGGGGCAGAATCTGTCCCCCCCGCAGGTTAACGTAATGCTGGCCGCCCGCAGGGAATAGGGTTAAAAGCATGCAGCCTCCGTCCAGGAGAATCCCGAAAAATATGAATAGTTGAGCGGCGTCTGTAGTTCCGAGCTGGGAAAACACAGCCACAAATCTGTGTGTAATTCACGTGTCTTTGTGCATAGGGAACCTCCATTCCGAGAAATTCGTTAAATTACAAGTGCGTTAAATAGCTATAGCTAGGTGTCTGAGATGGGTTGGTTGGAATTCGAGATGGATTGGGGTGAAGTAAAACAAAATATAGTCGAGTGAAAAAAGTAAAAAAATCAAAAAAAAAAATCGAAGTAAATTAAAAAAGTAAAAAAGTAAAAAGTAAAAAAAGTCGAAAAAGTCGAGCCCCGTAAGCCCCGCAAGCCCCGCAAGTCCCGCAAGGGCCCCAAGCCCCGCAAGCCCGCCAAGTGAAAAAATAAAAATCTCCTTCCATCTATCGGGATTGCGAATTTATGAGATTGCGACGCGGAGCGAGCGCAAGGCGCTAGTCCCTCCTATATATCTATTTGAGTACTGTCCGTTTTGCACTCGAAACACAGCAAGGTTTTCGTGTCTGTCCGCGATTGAACTCACGTGCCTTTTCGAGCATGGCACCTCCGTCCAGGAGAATACCCGATAAATATTCATATTTGAGCGGGGTCTGTAATTCCGAGCTGTGAAAACACAGCCAACAATCTGTGTGTAATCCACGGGCCTTTATGCATAGGAAACCTCTATTTCGGAGAAATTAGTTAACCCTATTTGTAACAGGGGGCGGATTCCGACCCCCCTCATGTTTTCGCAGATATCACCAGAACGGCTGTGAGCAGGCCCATGAAATTTTAAGACTTTTCCCAAAACAGATTTTCACATATGGAGTCAAAATTTGGAGTTTTTAACCTGAACAGAGGCGGTTCCAGGGCACGGTTTTGGGTGGGTTCGGCGGCGACATTTGGCGATAATACGGAAATGCGATCTTCACAGTTTCTTCCTAACTGCCTCAAGTATGAAGGAGTTACATCGGTTTACGGTGATTGCAACAAGTGCAAATTAGTTGATTTCAATGAAATATCATAAAAATTGCATTGCAGAGGCGGTTTCAGAGGCTTGAAAAGGGGGGGGGTCCATGAAGTATTCAATACTTGGCGGGAAGCCAATAGAGCGATGTAAGGGGCATTTATAGCTATCAAGATGTAAAAGATAGCTTCTGATTCCATTATTTGCATAATTTATCACATATAGAGTTTCAGGGGCGTGTTCAGGTACATGAAAAGTGGGGTGACTGGCATGGTGATGATGATATGCTAGCGATTACGGTGCAATAGACGGCTAGCTTATAATTATATATGCACATATGAGGCCATAAAAGAGAATAAAGTCCTTTTTGTTTGCAGAGGCGCGCTCAGGAATGGAAGAAAGGGGGTCATATTATTGCAAGGAAACTAAGAGGCATGGGCCTACAATGACATAACCTACTGCAGTTTTCGGATGAAACACGCATCACAGGTTACTCTACGAACGATTATAAGATAATAGGCGAGTCCAGGTAGAGTAAAAAGAGGGGTAAGCAATGTGAATTGAAGTTGTAAGTGAAATAGTCACTGTTGACTAGTTAGTATCATAATAGCGGATAATATACGTATCAAAAAGTCTTACGTCTCTCCGTTTTGGATCCTGGATACGCCTATGATGAAGTACAACATGAAAAAGGAATTATCTACGATCAGTAACTTATTTATAGTGCTGGGTAGCAACTTGCCTGCGGTTAATATTTTTTCCCAATTTGAACTCCCTTTTTCACTAACCTGGTACCGCCTATGGCAAAAAATATGATTTTAACTGTTTTGTCTAATGTCACAATAACATACCATTTCATTAATAAAAAACACATAAAAAATGGTTTTATTACGCATTTACTTCATCCCCATATTGAGGGACCTGCACACGCCTATGATTTTTGAATTTTCACAATTCACCGCCATATATCAATTTCCATTTCAATCTCTATCGATTCCCATTGGTTGTGTCAGCAAAACTAGCTGAAACACATTCTTTACACTATATTTCACACCTTCAAAAAATCAATCATTCACTCACAGACACCAAATAAAAACAATCATCTTCACCACCAAGCCATCAAGGCACTGTGGGCTTTGGACTCCACCAACTCAACTTGAGTCCAAAAACACTGCCCGTCAAGTCCCAACACTGCAAAACATGAAAACTGGCTACTAAATGAAAATCCATAACATCTTCCCCGCCTTTGGATTGACGCAGCAATCTAAAATACATAAGGCAATACACTACAACTGAACTCTTGGCCTCGCGGAGAAGGAAGATTGAGCAGTGGGCGGGTTCACTCGTCACACAGCTCCAAGTCACACAGTCGCTGGACTGCCCGGGTCCTTAGCTGGCCCCCCTGAATTCGGACCTCCGCTGACCTAGCCACCCCGTCCCTGCCCGGGTACAGCTTGGTGACTACTCCCAGCACCCACTTCATCCTGGGGACGTGGTCCTCCCTGATCAGCACCACTGACCCCGGCCTCAGCTTACCGGGAGAGGTGAACTTGCGGACCGACGGAGGCAAGGTCCGCAGGTACTCATCTTTCCATACGGACCAGAATCGGTTGAGCCGTCTCTCACGCACGCGCGCTCTGTCCGACAGCATCTTACCCCTCACCGACTCTGGATCCTCCAGCACCCTAGCTTGGAAGCCGGCACCGCGTCCCGTCAAAAAATGACTGGGTGTCAGCGGGCTCTCGCTGTCTGGTGAGTCAGTCACCTGCGTCAGCGGTCGTGAATTCACACACGACTCAACTTCCATCAGCACAGTCTCCAACTCTACTCGAGTGAGACACCTGGTGCCCAACGACTTCCGCAGTCCTACCTTCACAGAACGCACCAGCCGCTCCCACCAGCCGCCCCACCACGGTGAGCGCGGCACGATGAACTTCCACTGGGAAGCGAGATGTCCGAAGTATCGGTGGAGCATCGCGTCAGCTCCACAGAACGCACCAGCCGCTCCCACCAGCCGCCCCACCACGGTGAGCGCGGCACGATGAACTTCCACTGGGAAGCGAGATGTCCGAAGTATCGGTGGAGCATCGCGTCAGCTCCACAGAACGCACCAGCCGCTCCCACCAGCCGCCCCACCACGGTGAGCGCGGCACGATGAACTTCCACTGGGAAGCGAGATGTCCGAAGTATCGGTGGAGCATCGCGTCAGCTCCACAGAACGCACCAGCCGCTCCCACCAGCCGCCCCACCACGGTGAGCGCGGCACGATGAACTTCCACTGGGAAGCGAGATGTCCGAAGTATCGGTGGAGCATCGCGTCAGCTCCACAGAACGCACCAGCCGCTCCCACCAGCCGCCCCACCACGGTGAGCGCGGCACGATGAACCTCCACTGGGAAGCGAGATGTCCGAAGTATCGGTGGAGCATCGCGTCAGCTCCACAGAACGTCCGTGCGTTATCCGAGTAGATAACGGACGGCAGACCTCCTGGCTGCGAAACGCCTGAGAGCCATCAGGAAATCGACCTGCGACAACGATCCCGTTAACTCAAGGTGCACCGCACGCGTCACAGCACAAGTGAAAAGGCACACGTAGAACTTCTGCCGGGGACAGTCGACAGCGAAAATCGGTCCCGCGAAATCCACACCGGTGACTGTGAACGGCGGGGCTCTCGTCACCCTGTCACGCGGCAGCGGTGCCGCCGGCTCGTTGCAGGCCTGAGCGTCCTGTCTCTGGCAGCTCACACACCGACGCTTCACTCGCTTTGCGAGACAGCGTAGGCCCACAACCCAGTACGCCGCTCGGACTGCAGTGATGAGCGTCGACACGCCGCAGTGGCTCATGAGCCGATGCTGGTCCCGATCCAGAAGCTCAGCGAACCAGCCCTTCGGAAGCAGAACCGGGTGCCGCTCCTCATGCGACAGCTCAGACTGCTGCAGTCTGCCCCTGACTCTCAGGAGTCCATCCTCACCTATGAACGGAGTCAGCCTGTATACGCTGGAACTCCTCGGAACCTCCTTGCCCTGCTGCAGCGCTCTCAGCTCTGCTGCGAACGCCTGCCGCTGCTCCTCTCGCAGCAGCACGTGTCGGGTTGACACGATCTCGTCAGCCGACAGGTCATCGAGGGTGCACTGCTGACGCGCGCTCTGCGCGCGCGCGTTGTTACAGAATCGGCGCACCCAGCCCACAACTTTGACCGCCTTCGACAGAGATGACCAGCGGGCGGTGTCGAACACCGGCTGGTCACCCACACCAGCCACCAGACAGGGGCCGTCGTCACTCTCCGTCGGCGCCGAGCCAATCTCCACTGTCGCGCCTGTCAGCTGAACTGACTCAGGCAGCTCGTCACGAGACACCGGCGCCACGCCAGCGCCGGGCCGACCCTGAGGCGTGGCGAGCCAGCTCGGACCACTGAACCACAGCCGTGACTCGACCAGCTCCTCCGCTGACAGCCCGCGGGTTGTCAGATCGGCCGGGTTCTCCTCACCTGGACAGTGCGACCAGTCTCACGGAGTCGTCAGACTCTGGATCTCTGTCACTCGATTGGCGACAAACTGCTTCCACCGCTGAGGCTCCCCACGGATCCATCCCAGCGCGATCATTGAATCCGTCCAGCACCGGGTCACCGTGTCCTCAGAAAGCCGCAGAGCCTGCCGCACGAGTACGGCAAGCCGCGCTGCCAGCAGACTACCCAGAAGCTCGAGAGCCGCGGCAGCGTGACTCGCTTCAGTGACGCCAGTCGTGCCTTAGCCATGACCAGCGATACCTCACTGGAGCCGTCTGACCGGGCGGTGCGAAGATACACCGCCGCTCCGTACCCCTTTGGAGACGCATCACCGAAGGCGTGCAGCGACACGTCCTCACCAAGACGCCAGCCGCGGGTCGAGTAGCAGCGCGGGATCCGCAGCTGCTTCAGCGCCTCAATACCGCTCAGCCAGTCCAAGAAGACCAGGCTGCGGTCCGCGGGGAGCGCATCGTCCCAGCCCAACCCTAGCTGCCACAGCTCCTGGAACAGGCTCTTCGCCACCATCACGAATGGCGCCACAAACCCCAACGGATCGAACAGCCGAGCTATGCAGCTCAGCACCACTCGTTTGGTCGAAGTCAGGTCCGCGGGAATCGTCAGACCCTCAAACGAGAAGGCGTCCTCGCCCGGGCTCCACATCACTCCCAGGACCTTACTGCTCTCACGCTCGCCGCTGCCAGAGGCGGCGTGAGCCCTATCAAACACCACCGGACTGCTCGATTTGCACTTCGTCAGTGTCATACCTGCGTCAGCCATCACGGCCTGAGCCTCATTCAGCAGAGAGCTGGCCTCCTCCTCCGAGTCAGCGCCTGAGAGGAGGTCATCAACGTAGAAGTTGTCAGACATCTCCGTTATCGCACTGGACGGAGGGCACGTGGACAGGTGATGCTGAATCGTCGCGTTCAGCAGAAACGGACTGCTACTGACGCCGAACGTCACCCTCCGGAACCGCATCACACGTTTCCGACCGTCCTGGATCCACAGAAACCTGTGGACGTCCCTGTCTTCCCTCCTCAGGCTGATCTGAAAAAAGGCTTTGCTGATGTCAGCTGTCACTGCGACCCACCAACGCCTGAACCTCAGCAGCACATCCACCAGACTCGGGATGAGGCACGGTCCCACCTCCAGGCAGTCGTTCAGCGAGACGCCATTGGGACCGGTGGCGGACGCGTCGAAGACAGGCCTCACCGGTGTCGACTTACTCGACTCCTTCACGACAGGACGATGGGGCAGGTAGAACCTCGGGTACGGACCATCCAGTTCGTGGCTGGGAACCTCCTCAATCACACCCGCCTGCTCCATCTCCTGGAGCGCCTCTGAATAGGCCGCTCCCAGCTCCGGGTCTCTCACCAAGCGGCGAGACAGACCCATCAGACGCGCCTCAGCGGCAGGTCTGTTGTCCGTTAGCTGATCAGCGCCACCGGCCTTCCACGGCAGGGCGACCTCATACCTGTCGTCGGCCCTCACCACTGAGGCGCTGAACTCCTTCATCACCTCCGAGTCTCCCTCTTCAGGATCACGAACTCCGATGCCCTCGAGCGACCACAGCCTGCGAAGTGACTGCTCATGGATATCTCCGAGACAGAGCAGCTGATTGGTGGCGCCACCTGTCGGCAGTGCACTCACCTTTCCGGAGACGACCCACCCCAGGGTGGTCTCCTGTGCCACGGGTCCCCATCAAGCCTCAACTCGCCTTGCTTCACCAGATCCCAATAGCAGTCCAGCCCTACCAGTATGTCCACAGTCAGCTGTCTGTCAGAAGGCGGGTCTGCCAGCTCCAGGTGGCTGAGGGACTGTAGGACTCCAGCTGACAGGACAGGGCGCTGGAGAGGGGTGCAGATCACAGGGATCCGGATGGCCTTGACAGAGAGGACAGAGGGTGAGGCCATGTTAGAGCCGAACATGTCAACACGGTACACATCCCTGTGCTCAGCTGCTGAGCCAGTTCCCCCAAACGCTGCATATGACATGCTCTCTGAACCTATCCACTCAGGCTCTGCTTGCTTCACAAGTCTCTCACTCACATAGGTCCTATCACTGCCTGTGTCGAACAGTACTGTGGCCCCCACACGCTGTCTTCCCTTACCTACCACAACCACACAAGCAGTAGGCAACACTGTACATCGCTTCTCAGGGCCAGCACTTTTACAGGACAAAGATGGACACTGCACTGCATCACGACTGAGGGTCCCCTGCTTGGTACCTCCTGTGAGGCCCTGATCACACTGCGCCCCCATCCCGTGCAGCTTCTGACAGCACACCACACTGTGACTTTCTCCACACTCAGAACACACTGTGTCACACCTGCGAGCCACATGTCCAGTTCTCAGACACCTGAAGCAGAGGCCTGAACCATCAACACAGCGCTCGCCCAGCTGTGTATGTCAACGGGTTCTACCTTCATCGACATACGCCCTCGGCTCAAGGAATCTCTCTTCGGAGGAATTAACAGAACAGGCATACTGTACACGTTCGAAGGAGCTCGTAATGTAGCGCAGCACATCCTCGGTGAGACGGCAGGTTTTTTAGATTGAAAGCAGCGACCTCTACTGGTACCCATGTCAAGTTATCACATACTAATTCGGCTCAATTACGTTTCACAAAACAACCAAGTTTTCTTACCACCAATGCCAACGGTCTTTGTGCGAATACGAAACAAACTGAACTTGCACTCATATTGCATCGATATGGCATAGATGTGGCTGTAATTACAGAAACGCACTTGGACAAAAATGTGCCTGATGGCCAAACATTTCAAGCCGGATACAATACATTGAGCCCGACATTCATGTCCCGGATGACCTAGAAGTTTGCTGGTGTGTCCTCAGACCATCACATCCAGAGAGTATAATTGTCTCTGGGGTATTCATTCCGCCTGATGCGAGTGCATCTCGAAGGCGTGCGATAGCTGATCACCTAATGGAACTATTAATAATCTGCGATCACTCAGGCCTAGAGCAAAATCAGTCATCTTGGGAGATTTCAACAGTATTTTTGATGTTTTTTTCCATATATTTTACACATACGTATACGAATTGTCAACGTACGAACGATGTTAGAATAGCACCATATTATTTAACACAAGTCAATGTTTTCATACGCTGCATTTAACAAAAGGATACAGGGGTCAGTTTTAGAAGTGTGTTATGCAACTTAGGCACAAACAAACCATCTACAATAAATGTCAGTGTCACTATCATCACACAACAAAGTATTTCCAGTAATATAACACGCTCGGAGCAGCCGATGGCAGCGTACACAGCATTGTATCGATCGCTGATGACTCAACTTTCTCACAACATGTACCTAATCAGGTTACGGCATAGAACACGACATTGCAGAAGTCTACAGTCACTCTAGCTTCACACGCACTACTACTGACACAACTAGTCGAGCTCCGGCCGGAATGCCTGAAAAAGCTTGTCAGCCGATACCTTAACCCGTTTGACTGACATGACGACTTTCCTCGCTTCTACTCCTCCCTCCTCCCCTGCGACCACTAATCTCTCAACACACTGGCTGTACTCGTTCCAGAACTTGTCAATGCACTCTAAGTACTTATCTGGTTTACGTTTAGACGCCTTTACCAAGTCTGTAACAGTCTCGATCACGTCTCGCTCGTTGCTGACTGATATGATCCGTGACCGGGGTCCCACTGCAACGCGCAGCTTGCAGCTGCTCTGCTGCCTCGCCTGGGTGACGGCCGTTGGCTTCGCCTCGACAGTTGAGCTTGTCGCTGCTGCGGGTCCACCCACGGCGTCAAACCAGCCGCCCGACTGGGACGCTGGTGTTAGGTCGGCCGTGGCCGGCACAGGCTCTGACGTCACCGCCGGCCGCAGAGGCGCGGCCAGGTGACGGATGGACGGGGCCGGGTCAGCTGGCGGCGGACGCGCCGCCGCTGCCGGGAGCTGAGGCTCGGTCAGGTCACCGCCGGACGGGTCCGCCGGGGCCGGCCGGGAAGGCGGCAGCCCCCGCACCACCGGCAGAGGCGCGTCCAGATTGGGCGGGGCTGCGGCGGCCCGTACAGCAGGCGGCGCCGGCGCCGTCTCAGTTCGAACAGGCGGTGACCGGTCGCAAGTTGAGACTGCGCTGGTTCCGTTGAATGCAGCTCTCGCAGCTCTCGTACAGAACTGAGGCAAGAGGCTGCCTGGCGGATCAGTCTCCGTTGCTTGCGTTGCACGATCGCGAGGCTGGACACCCTCTGCCTGAGCGCGCCCCTGATCAGGCCGCCGGGACACCGCCACAGTCAGCTGCTGAACGGCTGACATGTCCGTAATTTTGACGGGAGGCGAATGCGAAGATTCACGGACAAAAACGTTACCATTTTGTGTGTACACAGAACAAATTGCCTTTTCCCTCTTCAGTTGTACGAGACTTCGCAGCACTTGCCGACGTTTAGGGGTCAGGGACTCTGAGATGAAGAGCCCTGACCCTCGCAGACGAGTTTTCGATCGGAACAGTGAGTCGCGGTCAGATCCCATACCAGTTGACATGAATTCTACAAAGATATTCTGACTCCGCAAGCGAAAAGCCGCTTTTACCTGCGTGAGGTTCAAATTGAACGCCATGTGCTCTGACAGCAAAGCTTGCAGGAGCTTAGCCGTCTCCTCCCCCTGAGAAGGTTCAGGAACAGCTGAGCCGGAGAACACGAGACAGGCTTGCCTGGCGTGCTGCTGCATGTTGTCATTTTCCAGCTCCAATTCTCCAACTCGTTGCTGTAGGTCCGACAACCGCTGGCGCAGTTCCTCGATGTCCTGCTGTGCCTGAGACTGCATACTTTTCACAGCGCTGGTGGACGGCGGGGTTGGCTGCAGTGGTGAGGCTGCTTTCTGCTTTTTCGCCATACTGGTCGCAATATCACACACTGCCGGCGCCACACCCCTCTCACCGCCCGTCCTTCACCGCCCGCCGAGCGGAGCACCGCGCGCACGCGTCCGACCCCGGTCAAGGTCACATGACAACTCGGTATTTTTTATGTTAACTCATTAGCTCAACAGCTCAACCTGCAGCAAATAGTAACAGAGCCAACCAGAGGGACATCAGTTCTTGATATCATCTTAACCGATTGTGACTCACAAAATGTGCCTAACACTGTACCGGCGATAGGAACGTCAGATCACAGCACGGTGATTTGGGTCAATTTTGAGAAGATAGAAATCGCGCATCAGTATCGCACGTTACGGCCATTGAAGGACTCTTGTATGAGGCAGTTTGGTCAGTAGATTTGCGCACAAGATTAGTGCGATATAACAACCCTACATGACGTAAACCAGGCTGCTGAGGCGCTCGAGCAACAACTGCAGACTGCATATGAAGAGTTCTTCCCCGAGGTAAAATACAGATGTAACATTAACGAGCCTCCATGGATGACAAAGCGACTCAAAGAGCTCATCAACCTCCGAAACAGGGCCCACAGCCGTCGCCAATTGGACCGACTTAGGCAGCTAAGAGACATGGTTCGGTCTGAGATCTCCTCCGCAAAAACTCAATGGTATAAACAACAAATGAACAAGATTGCATCTGATAAAGGTGTATCTTGGTATAAACAAGTCTCCAAATTAACCAACCGTAAACCGAAGCCCTGGAACCTAGAAATGCCTGAAGCGTTGGATAGTGCCAGTCATGCCGAACTTATGAACCAGCACTTCACGCAAATATGCACAACCTACGAACCATTACAAACAGATCAGCTGCCTTGCTATCTACCTGCACAAATTATTCCCTTCGACATACAGCCTTGGCAAGTAGCCCACAGCCTATCTCGCCTCGGAGAAGAGCATATGCCGGTACTCGTTGGACAACTTCCGGTACGGCTGCTTAAGGAATTTTCTGTGGAGCTGGCCGTTCTTTTGGCTCACATCTTTAACAGTTCGTTGAAGCAGGGCCGGGTACCTTCAGTCTGGAAGAGGGCGACCATCACACCAGTTGCCAAGAAACCCACCCCGACGTCGCCGGAGGACCTGCGACCATTGAGTCTCACGCCAACGTTTAGTAAAGTTTTGGAGCAATTCATAGTGCCGCTCATCCTGGCTGACATAAGACCAAACATTGGCATTCGCCAGTATGGAAACATGAGAGGAGCATCTACCTCTCACTACCTGATCAGACTAACCCGCGCACTGCAGGGGGGGGGGGGGATTTCCGCCCCCCCCCCCACCCCAGGTTTTTCAAAGATAGCGAAAAAACGGCAGCGCGCAGCGCCGCCGGGTTTTCACACACCTGTCAGGACATCAATTGCGCACACTTTGAAAAAATAACCTAGGGTCATCTCAGGTCAGGTCACCAGACCAGGTCAAGTGACCCCACCTCCAAAAATGTTTGCAGTTGTGCCAAAGCCAGAGTTTTTCACCGATCAGTTTGAAATCTACAGGATGTCATGAGGGCATCCGTACTTATAATTCGTTTATCTCGGAATTTGTATATCGGTGACTTAAGGTCAGGTCAATTTCGTAACCGCCCCATACTAAGTCAATGGGGAAATATACAAATGCTAAGGATATGCATGATATTAGCCCAATTACTTCTGGATCATGTTATTATAGGATATTCTTGATGATCCAAGTGTAAGTTTTGTTCAGTGACCCCTATTGGGTCATTTAAGGTTATGCGAGGTCACAATCACTCTTTTCATAACTCCTGACATAATGAAGATAGAGAAGTAAAACATACATCAATGTGTTTGTCTCGTCAAGACACGTCTTCCCATATGCAACATGCCCTACTTGGGTCACCACTTGACCTTTTGACCTCCACTTTTAAGTTAACTTAACAAGGTCACCATGTATATCATTCAAAGTGCATTGACAATATAAACACAATGATGTAAACAGTTTTCCGTTATCTTTATTACATAAAAAGTTAACAGCGAAAAACTATTTAGCAAAAAAACGTCATTTTTTTCTTTTTTGACCTCTGAAGCCTCAAATATTGGCCTGAGATCAAATTTGAGGACACTTTAGCGATTGTAAATTTCACTGGCTGGCGTTTACTTTTTCCCGTTTATTTCTAACTAGCATAGTTCCTGAGATATATGGGAATTTCTGGAGCGATGTTTTAAAACAGGAAAAAAACTGCAAAATTTGACCTTTGATGACCTCTGGTGACCTCAATTTTGACCTGAACTAAAACAATACTAAATGCTTTCGATAGAAAATGTATTAAGCTATTAAATTCCGTTTTTCGATTCTCGCTACGTAGCGTAGTTTTCGAGATCTTAGGGGGGGGGGGGGCGGAAATCAACCCCCTGCAGTTCGTGTTCGGCGCAAAGCCCCTGCAGTGCGCGGGTTAACCCGCGACTTACTGGGGGGCTATTTCCCCCTCCCGTTATTTTGCAATAACTCCTAAACAAACACAGGTATCGCCACGAAACTTGCAGTGCGTTCTATCACATCAATTCTTTACATGCTGGCAAAAGGAAAAATATGAGGCTATGATAGGTCAACCGGGAATGACGTCAGAGTGACGTCATGTTATTCGGTTTTTGTTGCAAAATAATGGTTGGCGGAAAACGCTGTCAAAGGTACGATGTTTGAGATAAACTCAATTGTCTTAAATCAAATTACTGACAATAGACCGGGCTATCAAACTGCGATCTCGGATTTTTTTTTTAATTCAAAATTTTGAGAAATCCATTTCTATTTTTAAACAAAATTTTCAAGAAAAAATAAGAATTATCCAACAACCGGAATATATGTGATCGAGACGTATACGATGAATATGTGTAACAAATTTGAAGACGATATCTTCAAAAATGACTGAGTTATGACCTTTAAATGACAAAAATCGACTACTTCTCACAGCATTACTATACATAAAAACGCATTTCCATTTTTGCTTTTTACTTCTATTTATATGGAACAAACAATGTTCTAAGGTCATTTTTTCGCGTTCTAGACGAAAAACAAACCAATAAACATGTGTTACAACGCCTAATGACCATAATCTGCAGTTTTACCTCGTGACCTCGGATGACCTTGACCTGACCCAAGGTCATAAACAGCTTAGAAAGATACTTAGAAGTGTCAGAGACACGAATCATACCGATTTATCGACAGCTTATGTGTTTAATATCGCAATTTTGCGCGACAACTCCATCAATCGAGACCTTTTGACACGGTCAAACATTTTGTATTTTACCTGACCTGTGACGTCATCAGTGACCCCAAGGTCAACAATATTATGTTTCCCTTCGATAAATTTCCCAGGGCTATCGATTGCCTTTTGAATTTTTACATTCGGTCCAGTAGTTCCGGATATCCGAGGGGGGGGGGGGGGAAATAGCCCCCCCCAGTAAGTCGCGTTATGAGATATACCCCAGTAAGTCGCGTTATGAGATATACCCCAGTAAGTCGCGTTGTGAGATATACCCCAGTAAGTCGCGTTATGAGATATACCCCAGTAAGTCGCGTTATGAGATATACCCCAGTAAGTCGCGTTATGAGATATACCCCAGTAAGTCGCGTTATGAGATATACCCCAGTAACTCGCGTTATGAGGTATACCCCAGTAAGTCGCGTTATGAGATATACCCCAGTAAGTCGCGTTATGAGATATACCCCAGTAACTCGCGTTATGAGATATACCCCAGTAAGTCGCGTTATGAGATATACCCCAGTAAGTCGCGTTATGAGATATACCCCAGTAAGTCGCGTTATGAAATATACCCCAGTAAGTCGCGTTATGAGATATACCCCAGTAAGTCGCGTTATGAGATATACCCCAGTAAGTCGCGTTATGAGATATACCCCAGTAAGTCGCGTTATGAGATATACCCCAGTAAGTCGCGTTATGAGATATACCCCAGTAACTCGCGTTATGAGATATACCCCAGTAAGTCGCGTTATGAGATATACCCCAGTAAGTCGCGTTATGAGATATACCCCAGTAACTCGCGTTATGAGATATACCCCAGTAAGTCGCGTTATGAGATATACCCCAGTAAGTCGCGTTATGAGATATACCCCAGTAACTCGCGTTATGAGATATACCCCAGTAAGTCGTGTTATGAGATATACCCCAGTAAGTCGCGTTATGAGATATACCCCAGTAAGTCGCGTTATGAAATATACCCCAGTAAGTCGCGTTATGAGATATACCCCAGTAAGTCGCGTTATGAGATATACCCCAGTAAGTCGCGTTATGAGATATACCCCAGTAACTCGCGTTATGAGATATACCCCAGTAAGTCGCGTTATGAGATATACCCCAGTAAGTCGCGTTATGAGATACACCCCCGTAAGTCGCGTTATGAGATATACCCCAGTAAGTCGCGTTATGAGATATACCCCAGTAAGTCGCGTTATGAGATATACCCCAGTAAGTCGCGTTATGAGATATACCCCAGTAAGTCGCGTTATGAGATATATCCCAGTAAGTCGCGTTATGAGATATACCCCAGTAAGTCGCGTTATGAGATATACCACAGTAGGTCGCGTTATGAGATATACCCCAGTAAGTCGCGTTATGAGATATACCCCAGTAAGTCGCGTTATGAGATATACCCCAGTAAGTCGCGTTATGAGATATACCCCAGTAAGTCGCGTTATGAGATATACCCCAGTAAGTCGCGTTATGAGATATACCCCAGTAACTTGCGTTATGAGATATACCCCAGTAAGTCGCGTTATGAGATATACCCCAGTAACTCGCGTTATGAGATATACCCCAGTAAGTCGCGTTATGAAATATACCCCAGTAAGTCGCGTTATGAGATATACCCCAGTAAGTCGCGTTATGAGATATACCCCAGTAAGTCGCGTTATGAGATATACCCCAGTAAGTCGCGTTATGAGATATACCCCAGTAAGTAGCGTTATGAGATATACCCCAGTAAGTCGCGTTATGAGATATACCCCAGTAAGTCGCGTTATGAGATATACCCCAGTAAGTCGCGTTATGAGATATACCCCAGTAAGTCGCGTTATGAGATATACCCCAGTAAGTCGCGTTATGAGATATACCCCAGTAACTCGCGTTATGAGATATACCCCAGTAAGTCGCGTTATGAGATATACCCCAGTAACTCGCGTTATGAGATATACCCCAGTAAGTCGCGTTATGAGATATACCCCAGTAACTCGCGTTATGAGATATACCCCAGTAAGTCGCGTTATGAGATACACCCCAGTAACTCGCGTTATGAGATATACCCCAGTAAGTCGCGTTATGAGATATACCCCAGTAAGTCGCGTTATGAGATATACCCCAGTAAGTCGCGTTATGAGATATACCCCAGTAACTCGCGTTATGAGATATACCCCAGTAAGTCGCGTTATGAGATATACCCCAGTAACTCGCGTTATGAGATATACCCCAGTAAGTCGCGTTATGAGATATACCCCAGTAAGTCGCGTTATGAGATATACCCCAGTAAGTCGCGTTATGAGATATACCCCAGTAAGTCGCGTTATGAGATATAGCCCAGTAAGTCGCGTTATGAGATATACCCCAGTAAGTCGCGTTATGAGATATACCCCAGTAAGTCGCGTTATGAGATATACCCCAGTAACTCGCGTTATGAGATATACCCCAGTAAGTCGCGTTATGAGATATACCCCAGTAAGTCGCGTTATGAGATATACCCCAGTAAGTCGCGTTATGAGATATACCCCAGTAACTCGCGTTATGAGATATACCCCAGTAAGTCGCGTTATGAGATATACCCCAGTAACTCGCGTTATGAGATATACCCCAGTAAGTCGCGTTATGAGATATACCCCAGTAAGTCGCGTTATGAGATATACCCCAGTAAGTCGCGTTATGAGATATACCCCAGTAACTCGCGTTATGAGATATACCCCAGTAAGTCGCGTTATGAAATATACCCCAGTAAGTCGCGTTATGAGATATACCCCAGTAAGTCGCGTTATGAGATATACCCCAGTAAGTCGCGTTATGAGATATACCCCAGTAAGTCGCGTTATGAGATATACCCCAGTAAGTCGCGTTATGAGATATACCCCAGTAAGTCGCGTTATGAGATATACCCCAGTAAGTCGCGTTATGAGATATACCCCAGTAAGTCGCGTTATGAGATATACCCCAGTAAGTCGCGTTATGAGATATACCCCAGTAAGTCGCGTTATGAGATATACCCCAGTAACTCGCGTTATGAGATATACCCCAGTAAGTCGCGTTATGAGATATACCCCAGTAACTCGCGTTATGAGATATACCCCAGTAAGTCGCGTTATGAGATATACCCCAGTAACTCGCGTTATGAGATATACCCCAGTAAGTCGCGTTATGAGATATACCCCAGTAACTCGCGTTATGAGATATACCCCAGTAAGTCGCGTTATGAGATATACCCCAGTAAGTCGCGTTATGAGATATACCCCAGTAAGTCGCGTTATGAGATATACCCCAGTAACTCGCGTTATGAGATATACCCCAGTAAGTCGCGTTATGAGATATACCCCAGTAAGTCGCGTTATGAGATATACCCCAGTAAGTCGCGTTATGAGATATACCCCAGTAAGTCGCGTTATGAGATATACCCCAGTAAGTCGCGTTATGAGATATACCCCAGTAAGTCGCGTTATGAGATATACCCCAGTAAGTCGCGTTATGAGATATACCCCAGTAAGTCGCGTTATGAGATATACCCCAGTAAGTCGCGTTATGAGATATACCCCAGTAACTCGCGTTATGAGATATACCCCAGTAAGTCGCGTTATGAGATATACCCCAGTAAGTCGCGTTATGAGATATACCCCAGTAAGTCGCGTTATGAGATATACCCCAGTAACTCGCGTTATGAGATATACCCCAGTAAGTCGCGTTATGAGATATACCCCAGTAACTCGCGTTATGAGATATACCCCAGTAAGTCGCGTTATGAGATATACCCCAGTAAGTCGCGTTATGAGATATACCCCAGTAAGTCGCGTTATGAGATATACCCCAGTAAGTCGCGTTATGAGATATACCCCAGTAAGTCGCGTTATGAGATATACCCCAGTAAGTCGCGTTATGAGATATACCCCAGTAAGTCGCGTTATGAGATATACCCCAGTAAGTCGCGTTATGAGATATACCCCAGTAAGTCGCGTTATGAGATATACCCCAGTAAGTCGCGTTATGAGATATACCCCAGTAAGTCGCGTTATGAGATATACCCCAGTAACTCGCGTTATGAGATATACCCCAGTAAGTCGCGTTATGAGATATACCCCAGTAAGTCGCGTTATGAGATATACCCCAGTAAGTCGCGTTATGAGATATACCCCAGTAAGTCGCGTTATGAGATATACCCCAGTAAGTCGCGTTATGAGATATACCCCAGTAAGTCGCGTTATGAGATATACCCCAGTAAGTCGCGTTATGAGATATACCCCAGTAAGTCGCGTTATGAGATATACCCCAGTAAGTCGCGTTATGAGATATACCCCAGTAAGTCGCGTTATGAGATATACCCCAGTAAGTCGCGTTATGAGATATACCCCAGTAAGTCGCGTTATGAGATATACCCCAGTAAGTCGCGTTATGAGATATACCCCAGTAAGTCGCGTTATGAGATATACCCCAGTAAGTCGCGTTATGAGATATACCCCAGTAAGTCGCGTTATGAGATATACCCCAGTAAGTCGCGTTATGAGATATACCCCAGTAAGTCGCGTTATGAGATATACCCCAGTAAGTCGCGTTATGAGATATACCCCAGTAAGTCGCGTTATGAGATATACCCCAGTAAGTCGCGTTATGAGATATACCCCAGTAAGTCGCGTTATGAGATATACCCCAGTAAGTCGCGTTATGAGATATACCCCAGTAAGTCGCGTTATGAGATATACCCCAGTAAGTCGCGTTATGAGATATACCCCAGTAAGTCGCGTTATGAGATATACCCCAGTAAGTCGCGTTATGAGATATACCCCAGTAAGTCGCGTTATGAGATATACCCCAGTAAGTCGCGTTATGAGATATACCCCAGTAAGTCGCGTTATGAGATATACCCCAGTAAGTCGCGTTATGAGATATACCCCAGTAAGTCGCGTTATGAGATATACCCCAGTAAGTCGCGTTATGAGATATACCCCAGTAAGTCGCGTTATGAGATATACCCCAGTAAGTCGCGTTATGAGATATACCCCAGTAAGTCGCGTTATGAGATATACCCCAGTAAGTCGCGTTATGAGATATACCCCAGTAAGTCGCGTTATGAGATATACCCCAGTAAGTCGCGTTATGAGATATACCCCAGTAAGTCGCGTTATGAGATATACCCCAGTAAGTCGCGTTATGAGATATACCCCAGTAAGTCGCGTTATGAGATATACCCCAGTAAGTCGCGTTATGAGATATACCCCAGTAAGTCGCGTTATGAGATATACCCCAGTAAGTCGCGTTATGAGATATACCCCAGTAAGTCGCGTTATGAGATATACCCCAGTAAGTCGCGTTATGAGATATACCCCAGTAAGTCGCGTTATGAGATATACCCCAGTAAGTCGCGTTATGAGATATACCCCAGTAAGTCGCGTTATGAGATATACCCCAGTAAGTCGCGTTATGAGATATACCCCAGTAAGTCGCGTTATGAGATATACCCCAGTAAGTCGCGTTATGAGATATACCCCAGTAAGTCGCGTTATGAGATATACCCCAGTAAGTCGCGTTATGAGATATACCCCAGTAAGTCGCGTTATGAGATATACCCCAGTAAGTCGCGTTATGAGATATACCCCAGTAAGTCGCGTTATGAGATATACCCCAGTAAGTCGCGTTATGAGATATACCCCAGTAAGTCGCGTTATGAGATATACCCCAGTAAGTCGCGTTATGAGATATACCCCAGTAAGTCGCGTTATGAGATATACCCCAGTAAGTCGCGTTATGAGATATACCCCAGTAAGTCGCGTTATGAGATATACCCCAGTAAGTCGCGTTATGAGATATACCTTAGTAACTCGCGTTATGAGATATACCCCAGTAAGTCGCGTTATGAGATATATCCCAGTAAGTCGCGTTATGAGATATACCCCAGTAAGTCGCGTTATGAGATATACCCCAGTAAGTCGCGTTATGAGATATACCCCAGTAAGTCGCGTTATGAGATATACCCCAGTAAGTCGCGTTATGAGATATACCCCAGTAACTCGCGTTATGAGATATACCCCAGTAAGTCGCGTTATGAGATATACCCCAGTAAGTCGCGTTATGAGATATACCCCAGTAACTCGCGTTATGAGATATACCCCAGTAAGTCGCGTTATGAGATATACCCCAGTAAGTCGCGTTATGAGATATACCCCAGTAAGTCGCGTTATGAGATATACCCCAGCAAGTCGCGTTATGAGATATACCCCAGTAAGTCGCGTTATGAGATATACCCCAGTAAGTCGCGTTATGAGATATACCCCAGTAAGTCGCGTTATGAGATATACCCCAGTAAGTCGCGTTATGAGATATACCCCAGTAAGTCGCGTTATGAGATATACCCCAGTAAGTCGCGTTATGAGATATACCACAGTAAGTCGCGTTATGAGATATACCCCAGTAAGTCGCGTTATGAGATATACCCCAGTAAGTCGCGTTATGAGATATACCCCAGTAAGTCGCGTTATGAGATATACCCCAGTAAGTCGCGTTATGAGATATACCCCAGTAAGTCGCGTTATGAGATATACCCCAGTAAGTCGCGTTATGAGATATACCCCAGTAACTCGCGTTATGAGATATACCCCAGTAAGTCGCGTTATGAGATATACCCCAGTAAGTCGCGTTATGAGATATACCCCAGTAAGTCGCGTTATGAGATATACCCCAGTAAGTCGCGTTATGAGATATACCCCAGTAACTCGCGTGTTAATGCACAATCTACTTGCTCAGCTAGACAATGCTGATAAGCTATTCTCAGTGATCATGTACGACTTCAAGAAGGGGTTTGATCAAATAGATCACACAACAGTCATACAGAGACTCCTGGACATGGGAATCCGTCCCGCGTATGCAAACTGGCTCTCCTCATTTCTCCAGAACCGCCCGCAGCGGGTCAAGATGCCAGATGGCAGTCTCTGCTCCTAGAAACCGATAACCTGTGGCACCCCACAGGGCACCCTGGTTGGACCAGTAGCCTTCTTAGCTATGGTGAATGGCGCAGCATCACAAACACAAAACAGGCTCAAGTATGTTGACGATCTAACTATTTATCAAGCGTGCTCAGTAGATTGTGTTCAGGAACAAATTAAGCTTCAGGGACTGACTGATCAACTTTGTGAATGGGCGAATGAAAATAAGATGGTCCTTAACATTGATAAGTGCCAGGTAATGCACTTAGTCACAGCTAAGAAGCCAATGGTGTTACCGGACATTACAATACATGACACTAGCATCCCAACGGTGGATCAGACAAAGCTACTTGGCGTCACCATATCTAATGATATGTCCCGGCACCCACACGTTGAGGGTATCGAAGGGCTCAAGCTTTACATGCTGCACGTCATGAAAAGGTTTCGACCGCCGCAAGAACAAATGGTGAAAGTTTACATTACATACATCCGGCCACTACTTGAATACTGCGCTCCTGTTTTCCTCTCCAGTCTCACCGCCCAACAAGCTCAGCGGTTAGAAAGAGTTAAAAGGCGAGCCCTGAAAATAATTGCTGCCTATGATATAAGTTACCAGCAAATTCTGCGCCAGTTAAACCTGGACACGCTCGCTGACAGGAGGCAAATGCTGTGCTTACGTCTTGGTAAACAAATGTTGAACTCCAATGTACACCGAGACCTACTTCCGAAACTCGGAGGTTCCATCTCTGGCAAAAGGACTCGAAGATGAAACACGCTTGAGACATTTTGTTGCGGTGCGCGTCTAAGAAAGTCCAGCGTTCCACTCATGCCATCTCT
>JAXIVJ010010908.1:0-45541 GCA_036785665.1 Chirona hameri | reverse complement strand
GGCGAGTTTATCTGACCAATTCTTGATGCAATCTATTTGGTGCCGTCTTCCGGCCACACGGGCGGCCACTGACCTGCATTTGGCCTGAAGATGGCACACACTGCACTGAGAAACCAGAACCCGCTACTGGGCCGCTAAAAAGGAAAAAATCCACCCTCTAGGTGCAAACTCAGAGTTAAAAAGAAACGTGCAAAATGACCGCTATATTATACAAAATAATGGGTTATTAGAATTTACCCAGAATGGAGGGCAAATTGCACATGCTGCCCTCATCCACTTTCAACACCGCTGTCGATCCCGTTGTGAGGTTTTTCTTCATTGCACTGGGATTGCAGAGGGAAACTCCGCAGAAAATTAACTATTGTGGGCACTCGGTTACTGTTCTAATCGACGTAATATGTGTAGTTTTACTACTTTGCGTGTGAGCTTTCCACATCAGGGTCGTATGTGAAAAGATGCGCTTATTTCTGCCAAACCATTAAAGGGCAGGGAAATTACCTGCAAGAGTCCACTGCCCACGTAACAGCCACATGATAAAAAAGCATTCTGCAACGCAGCTCCCCTGATTCAAGCAGACCTCAGACTGATTTTTCGCGTCACTTGTCTCTGATGTCGCGCCTGAGTCAGTGAACTGACTGGGGGGGGGGGGGGGGGGGGGGGGAGCGGGTGCGGTGGCCTGAGGGGTGATTTGTGCACGATTCAGCAGCAGCGTGGGAACGGTGGGCTGCGCGAAGGCAGGCGAAATTAGGAGTAATGACGCCGACGTATCAGCAGCGGTAGCCCGTCTGTCCGTCCGGCGGCGGTCACCGGCGTACATATATGAACAGGGTACGGACACGCAAACTGCTGCGCCGCATGCCACCCTCCGCTGGCGGCAGTCGGCTGGTCTGGGACCGGGACCGGGACCGGGGCCAGGGCCGGGACCGGAACTGGGACCGGGACGGATTCACGGTTGATGTGTCCGGGCTGGGGTTGACTCTGTTACAATTGTCCTATACGACGGTCTCGGACGGGAAGGAGGCACGGATCGTGGACGGGTGAGACCGCCCCTCGTGGCTCGAACAAATCCAATGGGGGGGGGGGGGCGGAGCAAGGGGTCATACCTTCCCCCAAAGGTCCTGAAACCGGTATCCTCCCAAAACGGCCGGACGGACAGTGTGGACGGTTGGGCGGTGGACGGCCCGCTCAGGCCCGCTCGACGGACGGTGGACGGCCAGCTCGGCCCGCTCGGCGGACGGTTGGACGGCCCGCTCGGCCCGCTCGGCGGACGGTGGACGGCCCGCTCGGGCCCGCTCGGCGGACGGTGGACGGCCCGCTCGGCCCGCTCGGCGGACGGTGGACGGCCCGCGCGGCCCCGCTCGGCCCGCTCGGCCTGCTCGGCGGACGGCCCGCTCGGCCCGCTCGGCCCGCTCGGCCCGCTCGGGCCCCGCTCGGCCCGCTCGGCGGACGGCCCCGCTCGACCCGCTCGGCGGACGGTGGACGGCCCGCTCGGCCCGCTCGGCGGACGGTGGACGGCCCGCTCGGCCCGCTCGGCGGACGGTGGACGGCCCGCTCTTCTACCCCCCTCCCCCTCCCCTCCCCCCCCCCCACTCAGCACATTTTCGTGGAAATACGCCACTGAATTTGCCTCTCACCCAAAAACGGGAGAGGCATATCTGCCCTGTGGGGGGGGGGGGGGGGGCACAACTGTTTCGGCCTAGTTCGGTGGTCGTGGACGGATTCCATTCAGTGGAAGCGGGAGCATAATGTTAACATCATGCAAAACCCGTCAAACGCTCTGTTCTGGTTGTTATGATATAATTGAGTTGCTACCTACCTACCTGTCAGCAAGGACATGTGACCGCGCATAAAGTCCTTGGCTTGACGGTGGTTTACATGATTTATTTTCAGAGCAAAATAATATTTGTATACAAGCTGTTATGCCAAAACCTAACAAATGAAATAAACAAACATTAACGTGGATGCAAACATCACTTAAAATCAGCACGTCTCGATATACGGGATTGATTTGGACTGACACATTTTACTTGTAATTCCAATAACAGTCAACAGCATGTTAGTTTGGGACAGTTGCAAAGATTAATGGAGAAACAAAGGGCTATGTTCTTTTTGAAAAGGATTGGATGAAAGTTGCTTGATCTATTGATCTACAATATATGTTTTAAATCTTTGCTAAACCCGAACAAGGTTAAGAACGAGTACGAGATTTATTACTCTGAAAACCAAATCATAAAATCATTTACTTGTAAACTTCGCATATCGGATGCAAGAACACTGGCCTGGTAGCGGGAACATGGTCTTAAGCTGCACCACGACCAATCCGCTGGCTTTTTGTGGCTGGAGTTCGGTAGACTGAGATTGCGGGAGATAGTGCGACTCGAGGTATATGACCGAGCATTCCCCACCATCATCTGCATTGCAATGCATGAGAGGGAAAAACACGCTCCGACGCCAGTCTGGCTAGACGGCTGATGGGCAACTGCTCGCGGGTAAGCCTTCCTTCTGGGAAGATGTGACAGGAGAAAACTTGTGTAACTGCTCCGTACAAAATCTGGTTATACATCTTCAGTAATTTATGTTGGTGACAAGTGTGCCAACCACGGATATTCCGGAAAATAGCACATTTTCTGGTTTGTAATGTCAATGGACAGCCTTGTGTAAACCATAGACCTCACCTTCAAATAAGTCAGCAGGAAGTTCGTGACAAGAAAATAAAGCAAATATTTTCAGTTTGGGAGTTCATATTTTTCAGTTTTGGAGAACATGTGGAAAATTTGTCAACATTTTTATCCATTTAGTCATTGGCGTATAGGAACCGGAGGGATGGGTGGAGATGACCATCCTGAGTTACCATACCTACGACTCTGAATGACCTTGACCTGGGTTAAAATTTTGAATTTGACCTTATCCGATGATTCCGATCATCATGGACATGCTACGAAGCGCCTTGAAGAGACAAACACAATGACCTTAAAATAATTCGCTGATCTTTGTGAGAGCAAAAGTTACTATGAAAAAACGTTTGTCCAAAAACAACCTATTTGACCTTTGATGACTTCTGAAACCTAAATTGTTGAATTGACCTAACATTTGAGGACACCTTGGTGATTTAACCCGCGCACTGCAGGGGGGTGATTTCCGCCCCCCCCTCAGGTTTTTCAAAGATAGCGAAAAAACGGCGGCGCGCAGCGCCGCCGGGTTTTGATACACCTGTTAGGACATCAATTGCGCACACTTTGAGAGAAAAAAATATGCTCGGGTCATCTCAGGTCAGGTCACCAAACCAGGTCAAGTGACCCCACCACCAAAAATGTTTGCAGTTGTGCCAAAGCCAGAGTTTTCACCGATCAGGTTGAAACTTACAGGATGTCATGAGGGCATCAGTACTTACAATTCATAAAACTCGGAATTTTGATATTGGTGACCTAAGGTCAGGTCAATTTCGTAACCTCCCCATAATAAGTCAATGGGGAAATATACGAATGCTTCCTATTTCAAGGATATGCATGGTACTAGTCCAATTACTTCTGGATCATGTTATTATAGGATATTCTTGATGATCCAAGTGTAAGTTTTGTTCAGTGACCCCTATTGGGTCATTTGAGGTCATGTGAGGTCACCATCACTTTTGTGTCAATAACTCTCGACATAATGAAGATAGAGAAGTAAAACAGACATCAATGTGTTTGGCTCGTCGAAAAACGTCTTCCCATATGCAACATGCCCTACTTGGGTCACCACTTGACCTTGACCTTAGGTCAAATTGTTAAGTTGACTTAACAAGATCACGATATATATCATTCAAAGCGCCTTGACAAGATAAACACAATGGCGTAAACAGTTTTCCGTTATCTTTATTAAGTAAAACGTTAATAGCAAAACACGATTTAGCAAAAAAAACGCGATTTTTTCCTTTTTGACCTCTGGAGCCTCAAATATTGACCTGAGATCAAATCTGAGGGACACTTTAGCGATTAAAAATTTCACTGGTTGGCGTTTGCTTTTTTCCGTTTGTTTCTAACCATCATCGTTTCTGAGATATATGGGAATTTTTGGAGCGATGTCCTAAAACAGGAAAAACTGGAAAATTTGACCTTTGATGACCTCTGGTGACCTCAATTTTGACCTGACTTTAAAAAAACACTGAATACTTTCGATAGAACATGTATGAAGCTATCAAATGTCTTTTTCCGCTTCTCGCTACGTTGCGTAGTTTTCGATATCTCAGGGGGGGGGGGGGCGGAAATCAACCCCACCCTGCAGTTCGTGTTCGGCGCAAAGCCCCTGCAGTGCGCGGGTTAATATTTCAAGAGCTTTTTATTCCTTTTTCCTGAGAGTTCTAAACTTAAGTAAATAAATATTGTTTCTACCTATCAATGTTCCCCAGAAATTTGAGGGTTACTGGGACAAAGTCACAAAATAAAAATAAAACGACGTTTGACGACCTCCAAAGGCCTCAATATCGACCTGAGCCAAGAAGTGACTGAAATAGTTTCGACATAGTTTTCGACGGGCCATCAAACAGTGTTTTTAGTTTTCGCCTCCCCATAGGAGCTGAGTTCGAGGGGAGAGCGTTCAGACGCCCCCCCCCCCCCAGCACAGCGAAGGTGGCGCCGAACACCGGCACCAGGGCGCGGGTAAGTTGCCTAAAAGACATCAACTATTTTTGTACAATTGCTAGTCTTTTTCCCCTCACAACTCAATTTCATAACAAATGTGTTTCAAGCCTATCTGCTGATAATCTGCTGATAATATCTGCTGATAATCATGTTTCAAGTGCTGTCGCATAGATGGCCGGTTATGCGGCCGGAAGCTCATTGGATCGGGTAGATTGCCAGTAGCCTATTAAATAGATGGATGCCATGCCATTTGGTCATATCCGGAACAGAGGGAGCGTGCTGCAAAGTAGTTGTCAATGAATTTATGGCCGCAGTTTTTAGGGTAATAATTGCGGAAGATTACAGTTGGCTACCAGATTATTATTTACGAGCACAAATTACGTGCGGCTGTGTCGTTTGGCTGTTATACCTAAACCTAACCACATTGCAGTGGCATAGGTAATTGCGTAACGCAGATATGAACAAGCACAATTTGTTATACCAAATAGTATTTCCTAATGTTCTTTACATTGTAGGAATCATCAAAAAGGTTTCAAGTATATTTTAGGCCATGGACCATCATAGTTATAAATTGTAATAATTAGTTTCGTCATTAATCTGCATTAGGTAGGCATCAGTTTAATGATTTTACCTAATGCTCAAAATAACGTTGACACGGTAAATGCACAAGTAATGTTGAATACAGCAGAGCGACATTTGGGTGTGTTCAACAGTGGGTTAACTTTTTTTTTACCCAATATTCCCTGCAAAACTGTTCCAAATAATATTAGCCGTGTCTCCGGGAATGGTGGTCACGTTCGGCTTCCGTTGCCCGTATAATATTTTTATTCGGACGAAAAAAAACGGAGAACGTGTAGACGATGACTGTGGTCGGACTAGACTCGGCTGTGGAATGCGGGTACACAAATGTACAAGCATCCGATCAAGAATATGTTGTTTTGTTGCCGAAAATGCAGCACTATATACTATATAGGGCTTTTACACATGCGGATTTTCTTCGGGTAATAGTTGCACAGGAAACTGTTTTGAGCAAGCGAAAATTTCAGGATTTAATACGACCTAAAATTACAGAGGGTTTAGTGCGTGAACTTTGCCCTTTTATAAAACGTGAAACATATTACGTTAAAAACAATGTTTAAAATTGAATGAAGGGAAAGGTGTTGAGTCGCCAACTGCAAGTCAAATGGGCAATTTATTGGCTTTCATGTTCATTGATCATGGTAGTGCTACTGCAAAATATGACAGCCTGTCGTGTCATTGCTCGCGCTAGTTTAATTATCATGATCAGTTTATCATTTGGGTTATCGAGTCATAGTCGGATATCGAGTCTTGTAATTTGGAATATCGAGTCGAGTCATAACTGTCATCACCGTCGGGAAAACTGCGAAGTGCCACCGGCCACGGTAAACCAACATACAAACAAATTGTCCTACTCCATGTGGAATATTTTTGTCAAAATTTGCTAATATTATGTGAATAAGATCCATTTTGTATCCAAATGCGTATTTTGATGTATACGGTACTGACGAAACCAATATGTTAATTTGGATCTTTGATAGAGTTGGTTCGATGGATTATTAAATTAACCACACCTACTCAATGCAAGGCCATATGGGTACGTTATCGTTCAGCTTAAGACAAAGTCGGATGCTGTTAGGCCACTTCCACCGTACCTCGAGACCGAGCCGTTACACTCTATTTCGGCACACCTCTATTTCGGCACACCTCTATTTCGGCACACAGCTGCGCTGGTCAAATGCGTGAAGACAAGGCCATACCGCAACCGTGAAGAGTTTCCCCGACAACACGGCATCCGGGCAACACGCATCCGGACACACCTGATCATCTCTGGACAGTGGACAGTGGCAGACCGGGAGATCTGCAGCGAGATTGGCTCGTTTAGCTCTCACGCCGGATTTCTGCCGCGGTGACCACCCGCATCGCCGTGGCTTCTGGAGTCTGGACAAACAACAGCATCTCCTTGAGAACGGTGTCCCGCACGGGGACTATCTCTGATGATATTTGGGATTAATAATTATTATTTTTATCAAGGCTCGCTTTTATTTACATGACATTGAGTGTGTGGGCTTTACTGTAATACGTGTTTACTGCGCTCAGTGTGGCCTGCAGCCGAGAAGCGGGCGAGGCGGGCGCCGCAAGCGGGCCTGGCGGGCGAACCTGGGACCATTCAGTCGCCAGACACGGATTGACACGCAATCCACCACACGATGGCTATCTCACCAGACACGGATTGACACGCAATCCACCACACGATGGCTGTCTGACTTTCCGTCTGAATCTTAGATACCTATCATTTCGTCAAAGAAAACGTCACTTTTTGCCGAAAATAGATCCACAAAAATGTATTGGTGGATCCAGAACGGCCAAAAAGTGGGCTTCGGGGAAAAATCCCCCAAAGTCATACACAATTCCCAAAACGCATCGAATTTCGTTGCTTTGTGCATTGAGAACGGATTTATAACAAACTTCCCTTAACATTGACCTTTTCCCACAACAAAATGGATTTATTACTTGAAATCGATAGACGAAACCAAACTATATTGTAAATTGATCACAGTTTGCATATAAACATTTCCACCGAAATATATTTCAAGTTAAAGTTGATAAGCGTTCCACACTTTTAACGACTGGTACGCTCCAGTACTTGGCAACAAATTTCGGTTCCCACCAACATATTGCTGGTGCAACATATTGCTGTTTGACGAAATGGTATGGAAATTATGTCTTGCACTCTGTCTATTATGATTATATGCCCTACTATCCTTAACAATCAGTAAGCATTGAATAAAAACGTATCCAAATTAGCAGCTAACTTATGCACCCAACAACGGCCTAGTTAGTGGTTGCGACCCTCAATTTTTTTAAACAATTGTCATAATGGTTCATTTATTTCCAACATTAGGAGTTTGGTATAGTTTTGTCTCTGGCTGTACAATGCTTTAGCTATCAATAAAAATAACCACTTTTTCCAAAACAATCAACAAACAATCGAAAAAGTGGCAATGCAATCGGAAGTTCATTTATGCACCCAACGGCGACCTATTTAATGTAGGCGATTTGCTTCAGGGACATTGTCACACAATGTCACAGTGCTTTCAAATGAAAGAAAGGCGCCAGATATGTCACGCCTGATGTAGAGAAGGATCATACCGTTCGTCACCATATACAAGTTCATATATTATATTTCCCAAATTTTACTGATTGAAATATACAAAAGTTGGTTGTTATTTCCCTTTTAAATTGAGGCTCGATAAATTTGATACCATACATGTGTCATGAGATAACAATAAATACAAAGCATAACAATAAATAACAAGGTCAATATTTCCCTTTAACCCGCGACTTACTGGGGGGGGGGGGGGGGGGGGCTATTTTTTGCCCCCCCCCCCTCCCGTTATTTTGCAATAACTCCTAAATGAACATCGATATCGTCACACCAAACTTACAGTACTTTCTTTCAAGTCAATTCTACACATGTCGGCAAAAGGAAAAATATGAGGTTATGATAGGTCAACCGGGCATGACGTCAGAGTGACGTCATATTCTTCGGTTTTTGTTGCAAGATAATGGTTTGCGGAAAACGCTGTCAAAGGTACGATGTATGAGATAAACTCAAATGTCTTAAATCAAACTACCGACAATAGACTGGGCTATCAAACTGTTATCTCGGATTTTTTTATAGTTTTCTTGAAATTCAAAATTTTGAGAAATACAAATACATTTTCTTAACGAAATTTTCAAGAAAAAATCTGAATTATCCAAAAACCGGAATATATGTGATTGAGACGTGTGCGGTGAATATGTGTACCAAATTTCAAGTCGATATCTTCAAAAATGACTGACTTATGACCTTTAAGTGACAAAAATCGACCACCTCTCACAGCATTACTATCCCGCGCGGCGCTGGGGTCTCCAGCCGAACGCGCGGCGCTGGGGGGTAAATTTTACCCCCCCTCGTATCTTCCGAACCAATAACCGCAGCGAGACGCGCAATGCCGCGATCGCAAGCTCTCAACGAGAAGAATCGAATGCATACTCGAAATTCTTAAAATAAGGTCACATGTCAGGTCACGGTCAGGTCAAATGTAAAATGTAAGTATTTGAGTTTTTGGGGCTATACTTTCCATCCAAAGCCTTATATTGCAACTATTATCTCTCAAAGTGGTCCAGAGTGTATAATGCATTTCCCGCATAAGTAAAAGTGAAATTGTAAGCAAAGGTCAAGGTCAAGGTCAGGTCACACAAGGTCACAGGTCTACGAAAGCCATGCGACACATGTTGTATGGGTTATTTTACACGTATAATTCGATAGAAGCAGCCATTTTCACAGCCTGACACCATATAATCGTCCTCAGGTCAAGGTCAGATCACAATAAGGTCAAAATGTGAAATTGATTAATCTAAATAAACATTGCATGTTTCTAGACTAGTTTTGTCTTCGAAATACAGTGGTGGCATTTATTTGTCTGTATCTGGTCAGTAAAAGCCAAAAAACGCAATTTAAAAAAATGACGTCATGAGTTACTTGTTCTTAGAGAGCCATAAGTCAGTCAAAAATAAAGAAATTGCTTTGAAATTTGGTTTGAACATCTTTCATACTCGGTTCTCTAATATATCTTCCGTTTTTTTGAAAATCTTCAAACAAAAAACTTTTGTGGAAATTCTTCCCCAAAAATCAGTTTTTTGCATTTTTGGGAGTCAAAAACCCAAAATTTTGAAAATCTGAGATAGCCATGTCAAAGACAATGTTATTTCCCTTCATTTGACGCTTTTTATTTGCAATTTGCAGTAATACGCTATTTTCTACGATTTGTCAAACATTTAACGTTTTTTCACCAAAAATGACATGGCATGACGTCACTAAAACGTCATTATCTGCCACAAATTTTCACGAATTTTAAAAAAAAATGGCAGAAGACGTAGAATTGATGCACGATAAGCTACCGTAAGTTTCACTTTGATATCTGTCATAGTTGTCAAGTTATGGAGAAAATCCGGGAGGGGGGTAAAATTTACCTGGGGGGGTAAATTTTACCCCCTCCCGTATTTTCTCCCTCCCGGAGCGCCGCGCCCGCGCGGCGCTCCCCTCCCGGAGCGCCGCGCGGGCTATGCATAAAAAAACGCATTTCCGTTTTTGCTTTTTACTTCTATTTATATGGAACAAACAATGTTATAAGGTCATTTGTCGCGTTCTAGACGAAAACCCAACCCATAAACATGTGTTACAACGCCTAATGACCGTAATATGCAGTTTGACCTCGTGACCTCGGATGACCTTGACCTGACCCAAGGTAATAAACAGCTTAGAAAGGTACTTAGAAGTGTCAGACACACGAATCATACCGATTTATGGACAGATTATGCGTTTACTATCGCAATTTTGCGCGACAATTCCATCCATCGAGACCTTTTGAAACGGTCAAACATTTTGTACTTGATCTGACCTGTGACGTCATTGGTGACCCCGAGGTCAACAATATTATGTTTCCCTCGATAAATTTCCCGGGGCTATCGAATCCCGTTTGAATTTTTACATTCGGTCCAGTAGTTCCGGAGATCCGAGGGGGGGGGGGGGGGTTGAAATAGCCCCCCCCCCCCCAGTAAGCCGAGTTATGAAATATGCGCCAGTAACTCGCGGGTTAAGAAAATATTTATATTGTCTTTACAATAGCCGTTTTCGCGAAAGATTATTGCGCTGAAAGAGAGAGAGAGAGAGAGAGAGAGAGAGAGAGAGAGAGAGAGAGAGAGAGAGAGAGAGAGAGAGAGAGAGTTCTCGGCAACTACTAACGAAAATGCGTGCTAATGACGGACGACATACCTACATGTGAGAGTGCGTTACAAGTAAATCCATTATCATTTTTTCTTTTATTATTTTGCTTTTTCGAAAGGACACTGCAAATGAGAATAAGAGAGATATAATATAAATAAGATAATTTTCCATTTTTGTCAGTATAAAAAAACTTTGGCGCCGCTGTAGACCGATGACGCCCCCCATGACGGCGAAAATGCCGCCCCGCCCCCCGGGTCAGCCCCCCTCTTTCGGGAAAAAATCCTAGATCCGCCCCTGGTGCAACAATTCAAATAAAGTAAGGGACAGTGTCCGGCACCCATTCGCGGACTGCGCAGCGGGTCTGAGCTAGTTCCTCTGCCGGCCACCAGGTGCCAGGAGGCGAAGCCGGCCGCGGCGCGCCGCAGTGGCCGCCGGCGCTCTCCGTCAAGCGGAGCGCTTTCGAGGCTGTCCGCCGCGCTGCGCCGAGCCTGTCCAGCGGCCTGCCCGCTAGTGATTTGTGGACCAATAGGCGGCTCGTTTGCCGCGCTACCTGTCGGCCGGCTGGGCCAGGTAGCGTCCGGCAGTCGGCGGCAGAGATAACCGGAGCCGCTACCGCCGCTGGGAGCCGCAGCCGCCGCCCGCTGCCCCGCGCCAGCGCCGCCGCCGCGACGCCGCGTGCCCAGTGTAGTGTGAAGCGCAGAGTGACCGATCTGCAACGTTGGCCTGGTGCGTGAGAGATGTAGGCCCGCAGCGGTGGACGAACAGTGAACCGTAGAGCGCAGGACGAGACGCCAGTGAGAGGGTCGAGGGGAGCCGAGAGGAGCATCATCCGCAGCAGGTCAGTGGGTGTCGCTCTGTAGTTCGGACGTGGCCGCCAGGCGCGCACCTGGTCTGCATGCAGCTCAGGCGGCTGACAGATGGCTGCTGTCGGCGTCCGCCGCTCGTCGTGGACACCGGCGGCCGCTGCCGAATGACAACGAGCCTCCGCGCCGCGCCGCGCCGCGCCAGGCCGCGCCGGCCGGACCCGGCCGCGGCCGCTGGAACGGGTTCTGGCGATTTTTGACAGTGGACCGGCCCGGGCTGGCTGGCCGGCCTTCGGAGCGCGCTGCGTGCCGGCGGTGGCGGCGGCGCCGGTGGATTATCGGAATTGGCCGCGCTGGCCAGGCCCACTGCCGCCGCCGCCCCGCTACCGCCGCCCCGCTACAGCCTCTGCTACCAGGAGATGGCATCGGAGTCGTTCCGAGAAAGCGGAGATGCCGCCGTGCTGGTCTTTGTTGATACAGTCGCGTGTCTGTGGAGTGGAGCAGGAACGGTCCGCTGTCCTGCTCCGAGCACTGTGGAGCGGAGCAGGAACGGTCCGCCACCCTGCTCCGAGTACTGTGGAGCGGAGCAGGAACGGTCCGCCGCCCTGCTCCGAGCACTGTGGAGCGGAGCAGGAACGGTCCGCTGTCCTGCTCCGAGCACTGTGGAGCGGAGCAGGAACGGTCCGCTGTCCTGCTCCGAGCACTGTGGAGCGGAGCAGGAACGGTCCGCCGCCCTGCTCCGAGCAGCAGTGGCCCGAGTGTCGGGCTCCGGGGGGAGCAACTAGTCGCGGCCCACGCGCCGACCCAAAATTGTTATCATTTCATCGTTCGTGGCGGGTTCCGGTTTCGAGGAGGAGGTGACAGGCGCCTGTTCTCTTTGTCGGCACCCAGCTGGCAGCGTGCACAACGCACGTTTTGCAGTTCACATTAATAGATCTGTTATCTTTCTGTGGTTCGCACAAAGAGCCCTCGGTCGCTTCTGGGTAAATATGTTCCGTAATTTGTTGGATTGGTGTTAGACGAAGCCTCCAAAATGGGTTAATCATTTGCTTTGTTCTCGGCAACTAAAGTGCATTAGAACAGGAGCGTCTCTAGACTCACACACTTGTCTTATAGCGACTGCACTATATTCCGTTCCATCGTATCCTCAGCAGATTTCACCCCATCTCAGAAGCTTCCGCCACATTTCGGCAGACCGTGCCACATTCCAGCGGTCTCATCCCATCGCAGCAGAGCTGCAGATCCCTCCACAGCACAGAAGTCATCAGGCACGGGACCGAGACGGAATCGCCTTTTGGAATACCCACTGAGCTGACAACAGCGCTGATAGTTGTACCGATACCCTACCCACAATACCACCGCCAGTACCTGCCATCTATTACATCAGTAAATTCACTCACGTTACCTACAATTACACCGAACGGCGTCTCATAATAGCGGATAACTTACAGCTGACTAGCAATTGAGAGTGCGGGGACATATTACTGACAAGGTCTGAACAAAAGCAGAAAACGAAAACCGACAGTGACACAGACAATTTAGATTAAAAGATATATTCGTGCCCGTACCACTGGTTAAGCCCGTACCACTGGCCCGTTACCACTGGCCACCCCAAACATCCAAGGATATTTAGGGTTAGGTTTAGGTTTAGTTTGATAAGAGAGACTTCGTTGCACTATTATGACGCGCCCAGGGACCGAAAATACAGCACAATGTTCGTATCAGACAGTTCCAGAGATGTCAGTTGCCTGAACGCACCTGATCAGGACCGGCGCCACATATTTTCGGTTGGGGGGGGGGGGGGGCAGCTTTTCCAGAAAAAGGGCCCTTGTCCAAAAGGGTCCACCCAGCCTGCAATATTATGTAATATATTTTTAATATCATTTCCGTATTTCTCGTTCCCGCACGGATTACCATTTATGTATAATCAAACTTGAACACTTTAAATAGAGTAGCACATCCTTTATTTTCAAGTGGCATTGTGCCGTCATAGAGTTCAAGTTTTTATTCAATGTGACTAAGTTATCAACTATAACTTTTTAATTTCTTGCGATATGTACGAAGGATGTTTACTATAGTTCAATAGTTACGAGAAGGAATTTACTAGTCATCACATTTTCTTTCGGTTCTATCATCTCAGACAGGCACGTAGCCAGGATTTCGTCGAGGGGGGCGCCTCGAAAGGGCCCCTTCCCGAGCGTTGAAAGGGGCCTTTCCAAGATTTGAAAGGGCCAAACAAAACGGATAGAAAGGCAAGTTACAAGGATACAAAATGCTGTATGTCAGGAATGGCATGGGCCATACCAACTTTTAGGAGCTGGAGTTAGCAAACTGCCATATCAACTTTGGAACCAGCGACACCAATTTGGAATCAGCTATACCAACTTGGAATATTTTTTAAAGCTCAAGACCTGGAACTCTTAAACAAATTGCGCCGCGGAGCGGCGGGAAAATTTTGAGTCTTATGCCCTGGATATGCATTCTCATGTCAACGCGTCGCATTGCGTATGGTGCGGACCTCTACAAATGCTATTGCGCCTTTAAAAGTGCGGTAACAAAGTGTTAAGTGAACTATTTTGCCCAATTATATAGGAAAGTAACAACAACACATATGAATGCGCCGAGAAAGGCCCGATTTTTTTCTTTTAACCCGCATATAATTCTATTTGTAGTTAAATTGCGCTGCGGAGCGGCGCGAAAATTTTGAGTTTTAATCCCTGGACAACTGCATTCTTACTGTTGAAAGGCTCAGGGACCCTTCAGATTGGCTAGGGGCCCCTCCCACCTTTTCAACGCCCTTCCGACCTGTTCAGGGACTCATCTGGGATCCGCGAAAAGACATGATGTGGAGTGGGTGATATATATTAAATACAAAGAGGGCTTACTCTACAATACAAATTAAAATCGGGGTTTTCGGGTATATTGTAAAACCCTGACGAAGGGTAATACCATATACCCGAAAGCTCCGATTTTAATATTTTTATTTTGTAGTAAGTCCTCTTTGTATTTAATCTTCATCTGGGATATCTACGTGCTTTTGGCCCTTCTGGTCTGACCAGGGACTCCTGACCTTCCAAGAAGCCCTTTGTGTGTGTCAAGGGGCCCATTCGGCCTGTTCAGAGGTCCTTCCGATCCGGCCAGGGACTGCACTGGCTGCTTTGTCGCCCTGTCGACATGCTCAGGGGCCCCTCCGACCTGCCCAGGGGCTCCTCCAGTTTGGCTAGGAACTCATCCGGTATGTTCAAGGGCCATTCCGACCGGCCCAGGGACCCTTTCGGTCTAGCCAGGGACCCCTCTGACTTGCCCAGGAGCGCCTCCGATCTGCCCAGCGACTCTTCTGGTCTGACTGCGCTGGCTGCTTTGTTGCCCTGCCGACATGCTCAAGAGGCCCTCCGAACTGCCCTGGGGCCCCTCCGTGCTGACTAGGGCCAATTCGGCATGTTCAGAGTCCCTTCTTACCCGCCCATGGGGTCATTTTGGTCTGTTCAGGGGCCCCTCCGATCTGCACAGTGGCCCTTTGAACTTTCCAGGTGCCCGCTGGTCTCTCCGGGGGCCCTCCAGCCTTCTAAGGGCCCTTCCGACCTGGCAAGGGACTGCGCTGGCTGCTTTGTCGCCTTGCGACATGCTCCGAGGGCCCTCCGACCTGCCCTGGGGCTCCTCCGAGCTGACTAGGGGCCCATTCGGCATGTTCAGGGGCCCTTCTGACCCACCTAGGGACCCTTTTCGGTCTGGTCAGGGGCCCCTCTGACCTGCACAGGGGCCCTTTTAACTTCCCAGGGCCATCTGGTCTGTCCAGGGGCACTCCAACCTGCTCAGGGGCCCTTATGACCTTGCAATGGACTGCGCTGACTGCTTTGTCGCCCTGCCGACATGCTCAGGGGCCTCTCGACCTGTCCAGGGGCCCTCTGTGCTGGCTAGGTGGCCCATTCGACGTGTTCATGGGGCCCTCTGACCCGCTCAGGGGCCCTTTCAGTCTGGACAGGGGGCTCTCTGACACGCACAGGGCTCTTTTGAACGTCCAGGGGCCCTCTGGTCTTTCAGAGAGGGCCCTGGTGTCCCTAAAGGGCCTATGAAGTGCTCTAAACACTCTAAAGACCACGCTTCACGTGGTAAAGATCCCATGATACCGCGCTTCGCGCGGTCTCGTCGGCCCTTTTCGGCGCGCTGCGCGCGCCGAAAAGGGCCCTCCTGACCTCCGGGGAGGGGGGGGGGGGGACCCGCCGACCCCCCTTGGCTACGTGCCTGATCTCAAATGACATCACAACGTCCCGAAGGTGGAACGAGCACCGTTCAGGGACGCATATTCGCGCGTCATATCCCGATCAGGAACCTCGCGCGTCACCTTCTGATGGACATGGCACTGGGAAGACTGCCACAGAGTTGAGCTTGCACTGCTTCATCGCGCCCCGAGACAGTCTGAGAGAGCATTCAGCTCGTCAGCCCGCCAGGCTGGCCGAAAAGGGCCCAGCTGGCGGTTGGAGGGGTAGCTGCCCCCCCCCCCCTGTGACGCCGTCCCTGCACCTGATGACTGTCCAGGGACCTGATACCCACCTGATGACTGTCCAGTGGCCTGATACCCACCCGATGACTGTCCAGTGGCCTGATACCCCCTGATAACTGTCCAGTGGCCCGATACCCACCTGATGACTGTCCAGTGGCCTGATACCCACCTGATGACTGTCCAGTGGCCGTTAGTGGTCTCGGTGCCGCCTGGTTACATGCCACAATTTTTTTTTTGCGTCTTGAGACATTTAGGCTCCCGTTTGAGTGGCAATTAAAGTTTACCACCTTTTAGCACCGATCTTCGATTGCCTTTTTATAGTATGCCCCTTTCTTACACAGAAGAAACACTTACTGAACAGACATGGATCACTTGTGACGGCATTGACACACTATGCCCCATCAAACCGCAGTGAACGCACCAGCCGCACATACTACTTCGGCGATCATGATCTTTTGAAGCTACCATACACGCACCTCTCATCGCACCACGCGTTTGGCGGCTACGAAGTGGCAGACAGGCATTCTCGTCTACACAGTGCAGCTCTGACATCGTACTGGCTTTCTGCTTTCTGACGCCCTGCGTCGTATAGGGAAGCGTTATATAATTATTGTATCGCAGTCTTATAAACACACTCCACTGCAGGTTCTCCAGTTTGGACAAGCTGAGTAGGGTCTGTTAACTCCGAATCAGCGCTAAGGGACCGAACTAGACGTTGCACCCTAAAACTCCACTATGAACAAACAAATAAATGCTATTATATCCGACCACGAATGTCATTTGAATCCAGTTCTGTCCTCATCCGAGATGACCACAACTGTACCGGATGTCATTCACGCTCGATTGTGGTCTCACCAGATGGCTACAGTTCTACAGTATACAACTGCAAATTGAAAACTGCACACGGCTTGTGATCGCCTCTCGTCGGTTAGGCAGCACCGGACAGCACCAGGCAGCACTAGGGCAGTACCAGGCAGCACCGGACAGCACCAGGCAGCACTAGGGTAGTACCAGGAGGATTCGGGTAGCGCAGGGTAGCACCCGGGCACCCCGGCAGCGCCAGGAGGCCAACCAATTAGACTGGGAGCCGGCGCGCGGGCCGTAATCAAACCATTATAGCCGGACCGGGTGTCCGGATCTAATCTCAGGAGCGCCGTTTTTGCTCCGTCCAGCCACCGCCGCCCTCCCGGGCTGCGTGTGACCGGCCGGTGTTAGCGTCGTGTGCGCCTGGACGGCTGCTGCAGTCTCCGAGCGGGCCACCGGCCGGTGCACAGCACACACGTCGGCCGGCCGAGGAGCCGCCTGGTCCTGCCGTGCTGGACGCTGCACGCCGGCTGTCCCCCGGTCGGGCCGGCTGTCAGCGCCTAGACCTGCCGTCGCTGGACGCCGGCTGTCCCCGCCGGTAAAACGCGACACAGCGGTGGCGGCCGGACGGCTACGGCTCATTGTCAGGCCAGCGGGCGGCGGCGGCGGGGACACCGGCAGCCGGTTTTGTGCCGCTGTCTTTCAGGTGGCGCGCCGACTCCGGCCACCGCCGGCCGGCTCCGGTGACATCACACAAAGGAGCGGACGCCGCGCCGCGAGGCCATAGGGAAACTCGGGCCACCGCGAGGAACGGCGCACACTGGCGACGCCCGTGTCTCACGCTGTAGGTGTCACGGTCGTGCTGTAGGTGGTGACAGTCCAGTTAAATGTGGAGCGCCATGGTGTGAGAGACACGTATGCGAGTATAACAGTAGCTCTGTTGTGCATCACTTCGAAAACTGTCCTCTGAGCGGACCCGCCTCGGTGTGCGACCTTGAAACCTATTTTGTGTTATAGGTTACTCATATGTGAAGTTATTTGCATGAGATGTATACTTAAAAACATAGGGAACATTCATATTTAAAAGATATATTTATTTATAACGAAATTTTTTTTTCTTCTATTTTTTTAAAACTTTTAGTTGCACATTTCACAGCATAACAGGACACGCACAACCTTACAATGAAAAGATCCTCTGAGTCAGCCACAAACCCGGAAAATATCTATTTACAAAAAAAATATGACGCCTGCATATAAATGCAATGCAAAAAAATATTTCCTTATTTGTCTTGAAAGCTGCTCATGTTATCACAGTGGTATCAAGTTCTCAATAAGTGATAATATCACCTCTTTATTAAGTTTTCTAGTTTCCGTTCATTGTTTATATGTATGTCATTCATATTAATTGTATTACCGTGCACTTTAATACGACTTATTATTTGTGTAGGTGTGATATCAAAAATTGTATAGTTTCCAATTCATTCGTCCATGGACCAAGTATTCGTGTGAAATGTATGAAATGGGAAAATTTCAGCTTCTGGGAAAAGTTACATCAAGGATGGAATCATGTACGATCTAATTATAGATCGAAGATATAGAGAGTCGGTAGCGAAACCGTTCTTTGCCAAAACTTTCGGGCGACCTAATAAGTAACGGGACGAAGGCTGTTACTATCTTGACAGCTTCTAACTTTATGAGGATAAAGTCGCCGGCACATCGGTCTCCGTGATGACAGATGATTACCGTCTATTTCCCGCGGGCGATCGCCTTTGAGATTGCGTTTGCCGCTTCCAATTCGCTATCCATCGTGGTCTAAATCTAAACTCAGAACCAACTTCGCGCCTTGATTTGGATTATAAAGGAAACTGCAGCGAACCCCAGAGTTAAAATATTACACAATGTTGTCTTCCGCCGGGAAGTTGTTACTAGCGGATTGGAGGGAAGGTTCTAAGGATGGAAACTGCATATAAGACTATGTGCAGTAATCATTTGCTTAAATATTTTTTTATTGATGTTTGTAGTGTCAGATTTTACAGCAATTGACCCCAGCAGTCTTCGTGCCCTAAAACCCCAATCAACAAACACAGATTTTACTGCTCTATTCTTGCGAAGCTTCGATTTTATATTGTTTATTATTCTGGAGCATTCGTCCTACGTTCTGACTTTTAGAAACTGATCAGTAAACCGCGTTAAAACAAACATGGAACATGTAGCATGTGAACCACCGACCTCCGAAAAACCGGCGGTCTGCGACAGGATATTTCCCTTCTCAGTAAGGCTAAGGCAGTTCCATGCAGTGCTTCGTGTTGCCAGATGCCGGACACCCACATGTCCTGGCATACAACGCAAGGACCAACTACCAATGTAAACATCTGGCCACTTTTATCACGTCTGTTTGTTTCATCTCGGATAGGTAGGCAGGATAAAACAACTGTTCCGTCTGAAGAATATATATCTGATTATGATTCTGTTATTACGAGCTGCTATAACGTAACATAAATGAGATGAACCAAATATTTGTCATGTCATCATCCGTTTGGCTAAAATGTTCAACCTTATCTTTTCCAAATACTAGTGACGCCTCAAAGGGTACCGACGATCCCATATATGCTACTAACTCACCCCCCCCCCCCCCGGATGATGTCATCTACCCCTGGCGTGCTCAGTAAGCGCGGATGTGAATCAGAATCAAACGAGGCCGACTCAGAATGACAGCATGCTGTGCCTGGCTAATATCAACAACACATGTCTGACCGGGGAAGACTGGAAGCCGTGTGGGAGGGGGTCAGTGAAATATCGCCTCACTCGGGTGCAAACTTTATTTGCTTTGATTCATTCACGTCAAATTAACCAAAGCAGTTAATTTTTATGTGAAGTCACACACGAATCCAAGCTAAGAATGTAAACCTCAAAATACGTTGCTAAGATTAGTTTCAAATCGCTAGAAGCTGCTTTAAAGGATTAATTCAGGGAGTGAGACAAATACCACCTCGCTAATATATATCACCAATTTCAAGCTAATGATTGTCTTCCACTAAATCACGAGTAAAACGGAATAAATCCTCACAAGACACAGGAACGCGCTCCTGAAAGCTAAAAAAAAAACATGTTCGCATAGCAAGGTCAGTGTCTTTGGTCCTTTAGGTTCAAATGTGTCAGCCTCACCGTTCACTATGTGTCCTATAATTACCCTCGCCGGCCCAGGTCACTGAACAGCGAACAACGCTCTCCCACTGAACAGCGAACAACGCTCCCCCACTGAACAGCGAACAACGCTCTCCCACTGAACAGCGAACAACGCTCCCCCACTGAACAGCGAACAACGCTCCCCCACTGAACAGCGAACAACGCTCCCCCACGGAACAGCGAACAACGCTCCCCCACTGAACAGCGAACAACGCTCTCCCACTGAACAGCGAACAACGCTCCCCCACTGAACAGCGAACAACGCTCCCCCACGGAACAGCGAACAACGCTCCCCCACTGAACAGCGAACAACGCTCCCCCACTGAACAGCGAACAACGCTCCCCCACTGAACAGCGAACAACGCTCCCCCACTGAACAGCGAACAACGCTCCCCCACTGAATAGCGAACAACGCTCCCCCCGCCCCGTTCCGTTTCATGCAGAGAAGCAACCCAGCCGCGGGGATCGTTGCGGGAGGGGGCGGCGGTAGGGTCGGGGGCGGGCGGCCTCCTTTCGTCAGCACATCTCCGTGTGTGCACACACGCTATCCCACGCTCTGGGCGCCAGCGGTCCGCCCTCTGCCCGCCTGACTCATCCCGTTCGGACGCCAAACCGCCTCCGGGAGGAGTCGACTCCGCACAGGGGCCTTTCATGGGACCCTGCGGCGGGACCCGCGGTGGGACCTGTGGTGGGACCCGCGACAGGACCTGCAGCGTTACCGGCGGCGGGACCGGCGGTTGGGTCTGTGGCGGGACTCGCAATAGGACCCGTGGTGGGGGTCGCCGCCGGTTCCGTCGGGCATGCCGGCCTGGTGACCGCAGCGGCTGCTCTGGCGGCCATGTGCGCCCGTTTGCGGCTCCGTCGCCCGCGTCCCGCAGGGTTTCGGCGTCGTTCCGCTGCTCTATAAACAGCCTGGCCGAGCGGCGGCCGGCTGACGGCGTATGGTGGTCCAGTGTTTACACTGCCGGGGCCGAGTCCAGCGTGTTTATCAGCCAGCCCGCCGCACCGACGCCGGCCACCGACCACCACCCTCTGCACCGCCCCCCGCGCCCCGACCACCGACCTGCAGCGCCGTCCGCCCGCCAGACCCGCTGACCCGATTCCTCCCGCTCAGCCGTGGTCCGCTGGTATATCTGCCAGCTCCCCTGCAGCAGTGGGGTGTCACGCTAGGAAGCGCCGCCGAGCTGAACACTCGCTATGAGGTGGTGACTGAATTCAGCACGTTTCCGGCTTCTCGTGATGCTGTCATGGAGGTTCCACGAAGTGGCGCAGCCACGCCTGCCCGACGTGCTGGATGTTTGCGCGGGATAACGGGACATGGCCACGCAGGGCCTGGTATCTGGAGTGTGCCGGACGCAGCGAGCCAGCAGGTTTATATTCTGCGTTTCGATATGTTCTTTCTCAAACGTAGAACTACACGCTGCACGTATAAACTACACGTACACGCTTGAAATGTAATCCACAGAAGTGTTGTGCATGTGTGGTTTCAGGAGGATGTATACTCATTAGCTGTAGACGTTAAATGGTAATATCTGACACACGTGTTTGCGAATGAGAAACTACAACCTGGCTTATGTAAGAAGTTTTGGGCGATTTAACCAGAGCTGATGAAACATCAACAAAAAGACGATTGCTTTTCTACGAGCTGGTGTCTGTGGAGGTTACAGAGAGAGCACCCAGAAAGCAGAGATAGAGTTTCAGTGACGTCAGCGTATATGACCCCATGTGCATACCAATGGCGGAGTGTTATCCCATGTCTGTGTTGGGGAAAAGGAGGTGGCAAACGCAAGTGGTCTATTATTTTGTGCTGCCAAGGGCTTACTGAAGTTGGTGATACCCTCGAAAGACTTGTAGCGACAAAAACACAGCAGTGATCATGGACCTAATACATGCGCTTTGTCCATGTAAATGTTGGCTACTTCGAGAGTTAATTCCGTTTGCTCATTTAGGTAATATGTATGTCAAAACAAATTTCCGCTGAACTGATTAAAATGTCAGATATCTGATAAAAGTTTCTATAATTATTTCACATTGGTTCGTTAAGAACTCTTGGTATGTATAATAACTCGAGTGCATCGTAACTCTGGCTTACAGCGGTCTTCGGAGTAAATGTGAAACTCAAAACTCACCCTGGGTTTAGCGATAGCGAGCATTTTACGTGGGCAAGCAGAAATAGTACGGCATTTGCACGCCATGTTAACCACATGACAGATATGACATGCGATAGCTTGCGACATGAGCTTGCGGATATATTCCGAACGTAAAAGTTGAAAGTAGTAAGCACGTGACGGTTCTTTTTCGAGATCTTTCACCAAAGACCGGCGAGCGTTGAATACGTCAGTCGGTGTGGACACCGAGCACCGGCTGTGTCGCATGCTTCCACCCTGACCTGGCACCCCGTCAGTTCTCCGAAACGGGACACATCGGGCATTGTCCGTCGGGGAGTTTTGCAGCTGTGGTCAGTAAAAACGCCCTGTGACGGCCGGCCCTCCCAGGCCGTGGTCGGCAGAACGTGGCGACGTCCTGGTATGGTCCGAGTCTCCCGGACAACAGCGTCCCGGTGTGGTCCGAGTCTCCCGGACAACAGCGTCCTGGTGTGGTCCATGTCTCCCGGACAACAGCGTCCTGGTGTGGTCCATGTCTCCCGGACAACGGCGTCCTGGTGTGGTCCATGTCTCCCGGACAACAGCGTCCTGGTGTCACCCGTGTCTCCCGGACAACAGCGTCCTGGTGTGGTCCGTGTCTCCCGGACAACAGCGTCCTGGTGGGGTCCGTGTCTCCCGGTCAACGGCGTCCTGGTAGGGTCCATGTCTCCCGGACAACACCGTCCTGGTATGGTCCGTGTCTCCCGGACAACAGCGCCCTGGTGTCACCCGTGTCTCCCGGACAACAGCGTCCTGGTATGGTCCGCGTCTCCCGGACAACAGCGTCCTGGTGTCACCCGTGTCTCCCGGACAACAGCGTCCTGGTGGGGTCCATGTCTCCCGGACAACAGCGTCCTGGTGTCACCAGTGTCTCCCGGACAACAGCGTCCTGGTGTGGTCCGTGTCTTCCGGACAACATAAGCTGATGGTATTTGTGCCCTCTAACAGCGACAGACTGATGGTGGCAAGTCAGCAAGCGAATCAATCATCCTTCCAATAATGCAACCGTCCAGCATGAACCAAATAACCGGCCACCAATGCCCAAACCATCAGCAGACAGCACAGCTGGTCTCACGAGTCTGTTGGCTATCTAGTCAGCCCACTGCTCACGTCTGCACACGGCTCTGGCTGTCTGCGCGCTGACATATACTGTGATGTGCTCCTCTGTCTTAGCTCTGGCTGTCTGTGCTCGGCTCTGGAGCCTGCCTTTAGTCTGGTTGTCTGTGCTCGGCTCTGGAGCCTGCCTTTAGTCTGTCTGTCTGTGCTCGGCTCTGGAGCCTGCCTTTAGTCTGGCCGTCTGTGCTCGGCTCTGGAGCCTGCCTTTAGTCTGACTGTCTGTGCTCGGCTCTGGAGCCTGCCTTTAGTCTGGCTGTCTGCTCGGCTCTGGAGCCTGTCTTTAGTCTGGCCGTCTGATGTGCTCGGCTCTGGAGCCTGCCTTTAGTATGGCTGTCTGTGCTCGGAACTGGAGCCTGCCTTTAGTCTGGCTGTCTGTGCTCGGCTCTGGAGCCTGCCTTTAGTCTGGCTGTTTGTGCTCGGCTCTGGAGCCTGCCTTTAGTCTGGCCGTCTGTGCTCGGCTCTGGAGCCTGCCTTTAGTCTGGCTGTTTGTGCTCGGCTCTGGAGCCTGTCTTTAGTCTGGCCGTCTGTGCTCGGCTCTGGAGCCTGTCTTTAGTCTGGCCGTCTGTGCTCGGCTCTGGAGCCTGCCTTTAGTCTGGCCGTCTGTGCTCGTCTCTGGAGCCTGCCTTTAGTCTGGTTGTCTGTGCTCGGCTCTGGAGCCTGCCTTTAGTCTGGCTGTTTGTGCTCGGCTCTGGAGCCTGCCTTTAGTTTGGCCGTCTGTGCTCGGCTCTGGAGTCTGCCTTTAGTCTGGCCATCTGTGCTCGGCTCTGGAGCCTGCCTTTAGTCTGGCTGTCTGTGCTCGGCTCTGGAGCCTGCCTTTAGTCTGGCCGTCTGTGCTCGGCTCTGGAGCCTGCCTTTAGTCTGGCCGTCTGTGCTCGGCTCTGGAGCCTGCCTTTAGTTTGGCTGTCTGTGCTCGGCTCTGGAGCCTGCCTTTAGTCTGTCTGTCTGTGCTCGACTTTGGAGCCTGCCTTTAGTCTGGCTCCTTGTGCTCGGCTCTGGAGTCTGCCTTTAGTCTGGCTGTCTGTGCTCGGCTCTGGAGCCTGCCTTTAGTCTGGCCGTTTGTGCTCGGCTCTGGAGCCTGTCTTTAGTCTGGCCGTCTGTGCTCGGCTATGGAGCCTGCCTTTAGTCTGGCTGCCTGTGCTCGGCTCTGGAGCCTGCCTTTAGTTTGGCTGTCTGTGCTCGGCTCTGGAGCCTGCCTTTAGTCTGGCTATCTGTGCTCGGCTCTGGAGCCTGCCTTTAGTCTGGCTGTCTGCTCGGCTCTGGAGCCTGCCTTTAGTCTGGCTGTCTGTAGAATCTGCCTTTAGTCTGGCTGCCTGTGCTCGGCTCTGGAGCCTGTCTTTAGTCTGGCCGTCTGATGTGCTCGGCTCTAGAGCCTGCCTTTAGTATGGCTGTCTGTGCTCGGCTCTGGAGCCTGCCTTTAGTCTGGCTGTTTGTGCTCGGCTCTGGAGCCTGCCTTTAGTCTGGCTGTCTGTGCTCGGCTCTGGAGCCTGCCTTTAGTCTGGCTGCTTGTGCTCGGCTCTGGAGCATGCCTTTAGTCTGGCTGTTTGTGCTCGGCTCTGGAGCCTGCCTTTAGTCTGGCCGTCTGTGCTCGGCTCTGGAGCCTGTCTTTAGTCTGGCCGTCTGTGCTCGGCTCTGGAGCCTGCCTTTAGTCTGGCTGCCTGTGCTCGGCTCTGGAGCCTGCCTTTAGTTTGGCTGTCTGTGCTCGGCTCTGGAGCCTGCCTTTAGTCTGGCCGTCTGTGCTCGGCTCTGGAGCCTGCCTTTAGTCTGGCTGTCTGTGCTCGGCTCTGGAGCCTGTCTTTAGTCTGGCTCTCTGTGCTCGACTTTGGAGCCTGCCTTTAGTCTGGCTGCCGGCCGGCGCTCGGTGGCAGTGTTTATCTTGTCTGGAGACGGCTGTGACCGCGTAACGGCAGCAGATGTGAACCAGAACGTCACGTTGTGTCACGCCGAGCCGCCCAGCTTCCAGTGGCTCTCTCCGTTCCGCCCCGACCCCGCCCCCGCCCCCGCCACTGCCCCGCCCCACCCCGCCGCCGTCCGGAGGACCCTGTGCCCGCCGTCCGGCTGCACAGTGCACAAGACTGGAATTTGTCTGACGATATAGGGGCGCGATAAACAAATATATGCTCAGGCAGCTAATGATCAGTAGCTGGGCCATCCGTCTTGGTGACAGCGCTGCCGAGTGGGCCGTAATCCCTCATGCCGCTGTAATAATATATCTTCTGAGACTGGCAGCGATAAACAGTCTCCAGCTGAGCGAATATTGCAGCGCCCGTGCCCACTCGTCGGGGGAGGACAATCCTGCAAATGTACGCACTTCAATTCAGCTGCCGAAGGAGGAAACCGGAACTGGAGTGCAGGTTACACGTCCTGGTCGCACTTGCTTCGTAGATTACGCGTGCGTCGTCGCAGCGAAGCGAACACTGGTCGACCCGTGGGCGACTCTCACATGCGGCTGGAGGACATACGCCTGGTATCGTAGTCTCCCTCTATGAAACTGGCCCGTGCTCCGCTAGTTCTGCGGTGCACCAGATACACCACCAGTGGCTGCATGCTTCATTGCGAGGAATGAGGATGTCACCGCCACGGCAATTACGCTATCAGCCTGCCAATTGAGGTCATGACCTCCCCCGCCGCAGCGGAAGGCACGCCACGCCTCCTGCAACTGACCGAACAGCTGCCGCTTTCCGGCCACCGAAAACAACCCGGTCCACCCCACCCCACCCAGCCCTCCCCGCCCGCGTCCACCCGGACCACCCGTCACCATCAGAGGAGATGTCACCTCAAGGGCGCTCGTCGCCGCACGCAGCCGCCGCCGCCGCAGCCGCCGCCGCCGCCGCCGCGCAGGTCGTCGGACCGGTTATCCGCAGCGCCCGGTCCCACGAGCCGCGCGGCGCGTCGCAGTTGTCTACGGACGGCTAATCAGTCATCTGCCGGCGACTCTGCGGATAATCAGGAGCAGCAGCTGGGAAGCGGAGCGTGCCTCGGCCAGCCGTATTAGCCGTGTTGTACAGGTGTAGGCATGGGCGGAGAATGCGGTATGGCAGGTATGGCCATGGCCACACCATCTTAAAAGTTGGTGTGGCAGTGCCACACCAACTTCCTGACTTGATTTTTACTTTTGAATGTGACATTTTATGAGTTATTGGTAAAAAATGTAAAAATAGCCTAATGCAAGCCTGGCAACCAAATTTATCAAACAATTACACACACATTGTTATAGGCAAAATGTATATTGACGCCTTAAGGTAAGTACTTATATTAAAATTGCAATTCAATATTGGGAGCACACTAAACATGGAACAAGTAACTTAATACAAGCCTGGCAAAACAATATCAAGCAACAAAGCACATGACGACAAAAGGATTTCTTAAATATAGAAATAGATCACAGAACATAACAAATCGAATTAAAAATTCACAGCTAGTAACAAAATGTATCTACCATCCCAACAATATTATCAGTTTCATTCAAGAAGCCTTCAAACTCTTACTCATATACCAAGGTATCAATTTATATTAGGCACAAAGTATTTCCCAAAGCCTCAAATTGATAAATAAAACAATCATATTCAAGCAAAGCATTACATAAATATCCCCTAAGTTCATAAGTTACCCATACATTTTACAATAATACATACATTTTGACATATAATATAAAATAATGCATATTTGTGTACATCTTAGTCCCTCCAATCTTAGATGTAGTGGTTTACACGTACCAATAGCAATGCAATATTTCGTCTTTCTTGCGCCAAGAGAAGTGCATTCTAATACTATCAAGTACTATAGAAATAGTTTTTTTTTTAGAAAACAAAGGCGAGAATTTGTGCGGGGAATAAAGGAAAACGGAAAAATAATCAAGTTTCTCATTCCAAAGTGTTCCCAAAGTAAACACTATTATATGACCGTGGTAAAAACTAAGGTTCTATAACCAGGTAAGGACACGAGCCATTTGACCTTGAACTCGGCGGACCGCCGTATGACGTCACTGCCGGCAGCCGGCTGGAAGCCAGCAGCCGCCGGCCCACTGGCGGATCCAGGGGGGGGGGGGGGGGGGCATCAGGGGCAACCCCCCCCCCCCCCCCCACACACACACAGGAATCTAGAAGGGGCATTAAATACAAGTATGCCCCCCCCCCCGCGCGTTCCCAATGTATCGTACAATCGTAAAAATTGTCTTTGCAGCAGTCAAAATCCAGCTATACACAGTCAAAAACCGGAAAATTTCGCACCGCTTCGCGGCATGACACAACTTTCGCAATTGCTTATGCAAATTTGACAAATGGGAAAGTGAATAATTCCATTAAGTGTTTGACAGAGGCTCTACTTGGCGGTCATTGCTGGCACTGGTGGATCCAGGGGGGGGGGAGGCATCGGGCAAATGCCCCCCCCCTCCCACAGGAATCTGGGAGGGGCATTAAATACCAGTATACCCCCCCCCCTCGCGCGTTCCCTGCACTGAATATGAAAAACAATGAAAAACAAACAATGAAACTTCATGAAAACGGAAGTTTTTTCTCGAGTGATTGCATTGGAAGTTTGTATGTATCCCTTTCTTTCAATGATAGACAAAACAACGCACCTGATGCAATTCAAGCACAAATTCACTTAACCCTTAACACGCTTACCCGGTGACACTTAACCCGCGCCCCGCTGGTGGGTGGGGGGGGGGGGGGGGGGGGGGGCAGAATCTGCCCTCCCTCCCGGATTTTCTCAATAACTTGAAAACTATGATAGATATCAACGTCAAACTTTCAGTACCTCGTGCTGCATCCATTCTACGTCTTTGCAACAAATTCCAATGACATTTATGCAGTTTTTGTGGGAGATAATGACGTTATAATGACGTCATGCCATGCCATTTTTGTTGTGGAAAAACGATAAATGTTTGAACAATCGTAGCAAATAGAGGTTTGTAGAAAATTGCAAAACAAAAATGTCAAAAGAAAATAAATGACATTCTCTTCAAAATGGTTATCTCTGATTTGCAAAATTATGTGTTTTTGACCCCAAAAATGAAAATAAATAAATTTTTCCGGAAACAAAATTAACACGATACATTTTTGCAAATTTGAAGTGAATTTCTTAAGCTTGAATACCAAAATAAGGTGACCGGCCCAAATCCGCAGATAAAAAAAGAGTGTACCTTTTTGCCACAAAAAGATGCCCCCTTCCCTCCCTCACGGAGAGAGGCTGGATCCGCCAGTGCGCCGGCCACACCAACTTTTGAAACGATTCTCCACCCATGGGTGTAGGTGGCGGAAGGGCCGCCGGCCGGCCGGCTGGCTGGCTGACTGCCACAACCCACAGACGGATGGCTCATAATCCTCTTACCACCGGGTGACTCGCTCGCCGCTCAGCACCCCCCCCCCCCCCCTCTCCCCGGATCAGCCCGGCAGGCGTCGACCCACCGGCCGGGGACAGTTGCATAATTCACATAATTCATACAGTCCGAATATGTCACTTCTTCTGTGTTTATAGATCCTGCAGTATTCGGATTTCGGTGTTGCTAAAACTCCAATTCACCACGGTTTTCGGTGCAAAAAAGGTGTTAGGCATAGCAGAGGGAAGGTGTAGTGCGACATACCGGAATTAATGAAACCTTCCGTTTGCCCAATATAGCTGAAAAGTAGTGTCCTGTTTTTTTTGTTGTTGTTGCAAGAGTGTGATGAATGCTGAGAGGACGTCACTATTCCAGAAGGAGGTGGATATTGAGGTTAACATTTGTATGATAATAACCCAACAATCGATGCTTCGGGCAGTCAGTTTGCTGTAAAAAAAATAGCTGTTCTTATAATTGAAAATTAAGCGTGTGTTAACACGCGCCCTGGAGAGGGGGGGGGGGGCGAAATTCGCCCACCTCTAAGGTTTTTAGAGGATAGCGCAACAACAGCGACGCGAAGCGCATCCGTTTTTGTTCATACCTGTGTGGAAATTAACTATCCACATTATGTGAAATTCTTGACCTCGGGTCATCCCAGGTCAGGTCACCAGACCAGGTCAAGTGATGACCCCACCTCTAAAACGTTTGCGGTCGTACCGCAGCCACAGTTTTAAGCCGATCGGTTTCAAACTTGCAGGATTTAATGTCATAGATACCTACAATCCGTTTATCTCGGATTTCTGATACCGCTGACCTAAGGTCGGGTCAATTTCGTGACCACCAACACTGTTTTGTCAATAACTATCGACATAATGCAGATAGATAAGTGAAAATGGTACCAATGTGCTTGCCTCGTCGAGACACGTCGAGACACGTCGAGACCCAATATGCAACATTACCTACTTGGGTCACCACTTGACCTTGACCTGAGGCCAAATTTATCAGTTTACTTAACCTGGTCAACATGAATATGATTTGCAGTGCCTTGGCGAGACAAACACGATGGCGTCAAACGTATTGCTTTATCTGTATTAGGTAGAAAGTTATTTGCGAACAACAGTTTTGCCAGAAAATAGTGTTTTACCTTTGATGACCTCTAGAGCCTCAACTATAGACCTGAGCTAAAATCTGAGGACGCCAAATGGATTTAATTTTTTCAAGAGCTTTCGATTGTTTATGTTTTGTTTGTTCCTAGCTATCATAGTTCCCGATATATTTGGGGGTATTCGAAGCGAAGTCCTAAAACAGGAAAATCTGACCTTTGATGACCTTTGGTGACCTCAATCTTGACTTGAACAAAAAAGACCGATATACTTCCGATAGAGCTGGTCTCGAGCTATCTAACGCCGTTTTCCGCTTGTCGCTAAATTGCGTGGTTTTCGAGATCATACGGGAGGGGGCGAAATCCGCCCCCCCCCCTTCCAGGGCGTGTAATTATCAGAGGCCCTCCAGGGCGCGTGTTAAAAGCGTGACAATATCTGATATCATGAACATCATGTGCATTGTACATGCATCGGTAATGTCCTATGTTCCAGATGGTGTATATTGAAGGCTGCCTCCTGCATTCCTGCGTCCTAGATCATGTTTTTATGGAGTTTGTATTTTAATACTATCTATCCCGATTGCTAGTGACGTCGTTTCGTTAGCAAGTGACGTGACAAAAAAGTTAATTTGGGTGTGGCTTTCCACTCACATTTTTTACATTCAGGACACTGCTGAACAGTGCCATTGTTCTGCTCGTCATGTCCTCTGTGCACTGTGCACGTGCAGCAGCCCCCCCGTCGCGCTGCTGTGACTCATTGCGTGGCGGAGGCCCGGTGTGCGCAGTATTCGGTGGGTGGGGGAAGGGGCGGGGCGGCCGGCGCCATGATCCATTACCGCTGCAGAGCGGGGAGGGGTGACGCCAGATGGACGGCTGTGGAGCCTCCATCCGTCGTCAGCTCGACACTGCCCCTCAGCGACAGTGTGGAGTGTGGCAGCGGCAGTGTGGAGGCCGGCGGCAGTGACAGACGCGCTCACTGGGCACCTCAGTCAGTGTGGAGTGTGGCAGCGGCAGTGTGGAGGCCGGCGGCAGTGACAGACGCGCTCACTGGGCACCTCAGTCAGTGTGGAGTGTGGCAGCGGCAGTGTGGAGGCCGGCGGCAGTGACAGACGCGCTCACTGGGCACCTCAGTCAGTGTGGAGTGTGGCAGCGGCAGTGTGGAGGCCGGCGGCAGTGACAGACGCGCTCACTGGGCACCTCAGCGACAGTGTGGAGTGTGGCAGCGGCAGTGTGGAGGCCGGCGGCAGTGACAGACGCGCTCACTGGGCACCTCAGTCAGTGTGGAGTGTGGCAGCGGCAGTGTGGAGGCCGGCGGCAGTGACAGACGCGCTCACTGGGCACCTCAGTCAGTGTGGAGTGTGGCAGCGGCAGTGTGGAGGCCGGCGGCAGTGACAGACGCGCTCACTGGGCACCTCAGTCAGTGTGGAGTGTGGCAGCGGCAGTGTGGAGGCCGGCGGCAGTGACAGACGCGCTCACTGGGCACCTCAGTCGGCTCGCTGAGTGTGTCACGTGACATAAATGACCGAATGTGTCACGTGATATACGGCAGCGTTTCCCGGCCCGTACTGCACCGCATAGTTCACCCCAGTCCACCTCCTTCACGTCACACAGCACACAACGCATGCCACTTCCCTGTCTTGCCGCTCTACTACCGCTGTTCAGTGTCCGCAGCACTCCCCAACCGTCCCTGTCCACCCTGTATTTAACCTGGCGTTCTCCTCCCCCTCTCCTGGTCCGGCCGCCCCACCGCCCGCCTCACTTCGCCGCCCCTAACGACAACCTGAGACCGCCCCTTACCATTCCCCGAGACCGCCCCTTTCCACTCCCCGAGACCGCCCCTGACCGCCCCTGACCGCCTCTTGGAACCGCCCCTGACCGCCCTCTGTCCCCCCTCCCTGTTCAACACGGTTGTCTCCGCCTACTGACCGTAACAATTCAGCCACACAGCACTCCTTCCCTTCAATGGAAGCGGTGAACAGCAACACGTTTATTGTGTTACTATGAATTGATGAGTCATATGGCGAAATGAGGAACTAATGAAGATACCACTAAATCAGTTTAGCAATTTGAATACCACCCAGCTGCATTACTGGGGACCAGCTTAGAGAAATCTTAATCACAAGAGTCACCGCAGCAACCACCGAATAATCCCGATGGCTGATAACCTCCCGTGCTAACAGCACTCAGCAGTAAGCTTAGTATCACCACTGGCACGATCCCGAGGAACTGACTAACGCTGCTCAGGCGGCGAGCCTGGTACCAACACCGGAACAGTCATGACTCCGGTCAGCAGGTTTCTCCACCCCTCATTCGAATTTGCATGGCTTACCGTTCCGTCCAAGTGCCAGAATGGCCTGCTGACATTCCAAGTGCATGAACCAATTGAATACATCAGCCGAATTGAAATGAATGGACCGCATGGTGCGATGAACGAGGTCAGAAAATAGCGCACCGATCGAGAGACGAGAGACAACAACATCCAACAGTTCTCACACAGCGGGTAATACTTTAAGCAGTTTGTCATGATGGGACACAGCCAGAGAAGTTACAGCCGAACCTATTCTGGGAAACCTAAAACACTCTGAGCTGTAATCCGCTCTCCGTTAGCTGACATTGAACTCAGCCAGAAAGGGCATCAAGCGAGCGCTTCTCTGCCGCTCTAAAAGGCAGAGCAGCTTAGCCAGCATGTTGAGCGATCGCCTCTTCTGGCGCGTTCCGCAGGGGCTACACCGTGTCCGGGAGGGATATGCACGGCGCACGCCTGTGGCGGCCTTCTCTGAACCCGGCGGCGCGCGTGATGTCTCCGCCCGCCGTACCCCCTCTGCATCCGCTACCCCCCAGCGCGCAGCTCGGGCTGCCGACCTCCGCCCGCACTTCATCTGAACTGCATGTTCGCTCCTACCGCTAACTGTATGCAGCAACATGATATGCAGGTGGAGGGTCCGGCCAGCTGAGTCGGTAGAGCGTTGGATTCCGGTTCGAATTGGGCTATTGTTGAAGTTGTCCGATTGCTTTGCTGTGTTGGGCGCGAGAGACCCGGACGATGTATGATCTAACAGTCGCGTCGAAGTAAAAACAAAATAGGACCATCATGAAGGACCATGTGCTTATACCTATCTGCTCTGTACTTCGCGTCTGACCTTGTCTCCGTTCTGTACAGCTCGCGCCTGACCTTGTCTCCGTTCTGTACCTCGCTTCTCACCTTGTCTCCGTTCGGTACCTCGCGCCTGACCGTGTCTCCGTTCTGTACCTCGCGTCTGACCTTGTCTCCGTTCCGTACCTCGCGTCTGACCGTGTCTCCGCTCTGTACCTCGCTTCTGACCGTGTCTCCGTTCTGTACCTCACGTCTGACCTTGTCTCCGTTCTGTACCTCGCGTCTGACCTTGTCTCCGTTCTGTACCTCGCGTCTGACTGTACCTCGTGTCTCCGCTCTGTACCTCGCGTCTGACCGTGTCTCCGCCCTGTACCTCGCCTCTGACCGTGTCTCCGTTCGATCTGACCGTTCCTCCGTTCTGTACCTCGCGTCTGACCGTGTCTCCGTTCTGTACCTCGCTTCTGACCGTGTCTCCGTTCTGTACCTCGCGTCTGACTGTGTCTCCGTTCTGTACCTCGCGTCTGACCTTGTCTCCGTTCTGTACCTCGCGTCTGACCTTGTCTCCGTTCTGTACCTCGCGTCTGACTGTACCTCGTGTCTCCGCTCTGTACCTCGCGTCTGACCGTGTCTCCGCCCTGTACCTCGCTTCTGACCGTGTCTCCGTCCGATCTGACCGTGCCTCCGTTCTGTACCTCGCCTCTGACCGTGTCTCCGTTCTGTACCTCGCGTCTGACCGTGTCTCCGTTCTGTACCTCTCGTCTGACATTGTCTCCGTTCTGTACCTCGCGTCTGACCGTGTCTCCGCCCTGTACCTCGCGTCTGGCCGTGTCTCCGTTCTGTACCTCGCGCCTGACTGTACCTCGTGTCTCCGCTCTGTACCTCGCGTCTGACCTTGTCTCCGTTCTGTACCTCGCGTCTGACCGTGTCTCCGTTCTGTACCTCGCGTCTGACCGTGTCTCCGTTCTGTACCTCGCGTCTGACCGTGTCTCCGTTCTGTACCTCGCATCTGACCGTGTCTCCGCCCTGTACCTCGCCTCTGACCGTGTCTCCGCTCTGTACCTCGCGTCTGACCGTGTCTCCGTTCTGTACCTCGCGTCTGACCGTGTCTCCGTTCTGTACCTCGCGTCTGACCGTGTCTCCGTTCTGTACCTCGCGTCTGACCGTGTCTCCGTTCTGTACCTCGCGCCTGACCGTGTCTCCGTTCTGTACCTCGCCTCTGACCGTGTCTCCGTTCTGTACCTCGCCTCTGACCGTGTCTCCGTTCAACAGGTACCGCTGCAACCGCCATGTCTCTGGCGGAGGAGTACGGAGCGGGACCGTCGTCACGGCCGTACCCGCCCGGCCTGTACCCGCCGTACCCGGTCTCAGCCCCGGGTCCCGCCGGACTTGGCGGAGAGGGTGAGCCCTCAGCGTTCCGGCCCGTGATGGCTGGCCGAGTCGGGGCGCCCAAACCAGTGCCGCACCCGAGTGCAGCGCCCGGAAACAAGTACGCCGAGTACCCCGGCTTAGTGGGTGCGTTCGGCACACCCGGCCTGCTGAGCCCGTTCGGAGCAGGGGGGCCCATGCTGGGCCAGCTGCCGCTCGGGTCCCTTGCCCAGCACATTCTGCCGGGGGTGTTCGATCGCCGCTATGTGCGCATCCCCGGCCGCGCCAGCCGGCCGCGCAAGCAGTTCATCTGCAAGTTCTGTAACCGGCAGTTCAGCAAGAGCTACAATCTGCTGATCCACGAGCGGACGCACACGGACGAGCGGCCCTACCCGTGTGACATCTGTGGCAAGGCATTCCGTCGGCAGGATCATCTCCGTGATCACAAGTGAGTCTCATGCAACTGGTTACCAGTCAGCCGCCAGCTATACCTGTCACCGGTGATCATCCATACAACAGTCACCTAACAGTCACCTAACAGTCACCAAACAGTCACATAACAGTCACCAAACAGTCACCTAACAGTCACCTAACAGTCGCCTAACAGTCGCCTAACAGCCACCTAACAGTCACCTAACAGTCACCTAACAGTCATCTAACAGTCACCTAACAGTCACCTAACAGTCACCTATGCCACTACTCACCAATAATTAGTCATCGTTCGCGAGCCACGAGTCAGTTTCGTGTCATGTACTGAGTCGACAATATAGTCTAGTCGCGAGGGCACAATAGCTAAATGTTGATAGTCGTGAGTTGTGCCAGTGTTATGCCGTTAATTTCTATAGACATGGTTTGTTGTTTGTGAACTGTTGAGTGTGCATATTTATCTGCTTATCGTCGGCCATATGTGAGATGTGATCGAATGCCGCGATTCAAGTCTTTGCTGCCGTGCTGTGGGCCGCGGCCGTAACTTCGACGCAGCAGCCGCCGCCGGATTCAGTAGACCGTGACACACGGATCTGTCTGGCGCCGCCGCCAGTCCGGCCGCGGTCGAAGCACAGTCTGGGGCAGCGGGCACCCGGTATAGCTAAACGCAGTCCGGACCGGTGGGTAGACAGTCATGACTGTCCCCAGTCCGGACCGGCTAGTAGACAGTCTGACTTTCCCCAGTCCGGACCGGCGGGGACACAGTCATGACTGTCCCCAGTCCGGACCGGCGGGGACACAGTCATGACTGTCCCTAGTCCGGACCGGCGGGTAGACAGTCATGACTGTCCCCAGTCCGGACCGGCGGGGACACAGTCATCAGTCATGACTGTCCCCAGTCCGGACCGGCGGGTAGACAGTCATGACTGTCCCCAGTCCGGACCGGCGGGTAGACAGTCATGACTGTCCCCAGTCCGGACCGGCGGGGGCACAGTCATGACTGTCCCCAGTCCGGACCGGCGGGTAGACAGTCATGACTGTCCCCAGTCCGGACCGGCGGGGACACAGTCATCAGTCATGACTGTCCCCAGTCCGGACCGGCGGGTAGACAGTCATGACTGTCCCCAGTCCGGACCGGCGGGGGCACAGTCATGACTGTCCCCAGTCCGGGGGACACAAACTGGCGGATCCGGGGGGGGGGGGGGGGGGGGGGGGGAGGGGAGGGGGGGGGGGGGGCGGCACGGGCTAAAGTCCCCCCTCCCAAGCTAGACAGGGGCGCTGTCCGCAAAATACGCTGGAACTGGCGATGACAAAATGGGTACCTACTGCCTGCGAAAAATAACTTCTTGCAAAAGCAATATTGTTTTTGTTTTGCCTCGTTCGTGTTTCCTCTATTTTGTAGCATTTTGGTAGCAGTAGGGATAGGGAAAGTGGCGCGTCTGACGCTATTTTGGAGTGATTCACAACCAACGTAAGCTATAATTTTACTGGCAGCGTCGCAGCCCTTGGTCTCCTGCTGCCTGCTGGGTGACAGAGGAGCACGTGAGTGAATTTCCTTGCATAGGTACCTATGTTGTGTGGAATAGTCTACTATTAAGTAGGATAATTAGGTTCAGTTTAAAACAAATCCCAATGTTCTTCTTTTTGTAGCACGACAAATCGACAAAAACAAAGTGCAAAATTACACCGTCATGTTACCGATTTTGAAAAAAATTTGGTATATGGGGTAACCTGGGTCGCTAAAGTGAGCTATGAAAGTTGTAATGCAATGCAAGCAGTGGTTCCGGAGATATTGCCTCGGGCATTTTAATAAGGTCACGGTGCAGGTCAATCTTTGTCAGCCCATATGGCGGAGAATTTATGAAGCAATATATATTTATTATATGTCATTAGAATATCAATGAGCTGTTTTATAACATGGTGATGTTTATTTTTTTTTTCATTTGCGAAAATTTCCAAATTTAGTAGGTACGTTTTCGAAATTGTACAACTTTTTTGTATACCTTTTCTCAAACGTGTTTCTAATTTTTCGCTATGCTATTCTTACGTGTAAGGACGTATCAATTAAGTGCACAAATAAAATTGAGGGATATTTGCCTCCAAATATCTCAAATTTTGTCATTTTACATGCTATTTAATATAAACAATATGTTATTCGCTAATAGCTTTTGACTGAATAAAACTAGAATGGTACGCTAAACGTCATTTTGCTGTTCTCATCAAGACGAGTTTAATGCTCGAGTTAAATGCATGACCTCTTTCTGACATTTGATATCTTGACCCTAAATTTCAAAGTTAGTAAAAACATTTTTTTGATACCCAAGCCAAATGCATTTCCTATTTTTTACTTTATTATTGTTAAGTGTAAAGAAGTCTCGTTCAAACAGAAAAATACAATTGATGGATATTTGGCTTCAAATATGCTAAATTTGGTCATTTTATGTTCTTTTTGTGAAAGATGTTATTCCCCAATAACTTTTGACTGGATAAAGATACAAAGGCAAAATGGACACCATTTTGTTATTTTCGTCAAGACGCGTTGAATGATATGTAGTATGACTTCTTTCTAACATTTGGTGACCTTCACCTAAGGTCAATGTCAAGGTTCAAGGTTCGGTTTCCAATTGTGGCCTATGTGGCGATGCTATATATCTTAAAACTTGTCTTGTTGCGAGGAATTCGATTGTGCTTAAATAACGCCTGATTGTCAATGTCAACTTTTGAATTCATTTTAATTTGAATGTCGAATAGTAACTTCATAACTTCCTTCTTGGTGTAAAGAAAGTCCGAAAATGTCTCAGTTTGCTTTATAATCATCAACGATCGCGCAATTATTTTAGTACCAATGAGTGCCTATCTTCAAGACAAGTTTAAAGATATATAACATCGCCGTGTAGGTCAAATTTGGAAAGGCGACCTTCCTTACGCCGTGACCTTGACCTTAGGTCAAGGTCATACAATGGCAGAAAGAGGTCATGCTGCACAGCATTCAACGCGTCTTGATGATAACAACAAAATGACGTTTACCGTGCCCTTCTAGTTTTATTCAGTCAAAAGTTATTAGCGAATAACTTATTTTTATATAAAGTAGCATGTACCATGACAAATTTGAGATATTTGGAGGCAAATATCCATCAATTTTATTTTTGCACTTAATTGACACGTCCTTACACGTAAGAATAGTATAGGGAAAAATATGACCTAAGTCCGCAAAAGGAAAAAAAAATGTGGGTAGCCTTTATGTCATATGGAGGCTCCTGGGGCCCGGAAGGCCCCCGGTGAAATTAGCCCCCCATATTGGGAGGCTGGATCCGCCAGTGGGGACACAGTAACTGTCCCAAGTCCGAGCAGGCATACACACAGTATGCTGTTCGCCGTCCCTGGTCCGGGAATCGGCCGCGCTCTCCGGCGGGAACACAGTCACACTCTGAGAATGTTGTCACCGAGCCAACTCCGTGAGAAGCGGTTCAGGCGGTCGCACGGCCAGGAAGTGTCTGTTTTCCGGCTAGCCTGCTCGCAGGTGTTCATGTAAGTCGGGTACAAACCAAATGACATTTGTACAACCGGATTTCAGTAAAGATGAATGACATACTCGCATGAGAGAGGCATGCCTCTCCCTGCGGAAGTCCTGGAGATTTTACGTCACGAGCCCAATTTCTCCGAAATATTATTTTCGTTGAATAAAGTCCTATATTAACTGGAGTTCCTACATCAACCATTTATTCAACGATGGCTTATTAGGTTAAATAGACGGTTCTTTCTCCAAACAACATTCAAACACGGCGCCTTTGCAGTTTTTGTTCTGGTAACGCGAAAGTGTTAACCCGCGCGGCGCTGGGGGTTCCAGCCGAACGCGCGGTGCTGGGGGAGTAAATTTTACCCCCCCCCCCTCGTATCTTCGGAACCAATGACTGCAGCGAGACGCGCAAGGCGGAGATCGAAATCTCTCAGTGAAAAGATTCTAACGCATACCCGAAATTCTTAAAATAAGGTCACATGTCATGTCACGGTCAGGTCAAATGTCAAAATAGAGGTATTTGGGTTTTTGGGCCATACTTTCCATCCAAAGCCTTATATTGCGACGATTATCTCACAAAGTGCTCTCAAATGTATAATGCATCTCCCGCATAAGCGAAAGTGAAATTGTAAGGAAAGGTCAAGGTCAAGGTCAGGTCACAAAAGGTCACAGGTCTACGAAAGTCATGCGACACATGTTGTATGGGATATTTTACACGTATAATTCGATAGTACCAGCTATTTTCACAATCTGAACCCATATAATGACCCTCAGGTCAAGGTCAGGTAAAAGAAAGGTCACAGAAAGGACAGAATTTGAAATTGATTAATCTAAATAAACAAGGCATGTTTCTATACCAAATATGTCTCAGAAATACAGCGGTGGCATTTTTTTTCTTCTTCTGTATCTGGTCACTAAAAGCCAAAAACGTAACTTAAAAAAATGACGTCATGAGTTATTTATACTTAGGGAGCCATAAGTCAGTCAAAAATAAAGGTATTGCTTTTAAATTTGGTTTGGGTATCCTCCATGCTTGGTTCTCTAATATATGGTCCGTTTTTTAATATCTTTAATACAAACTTTTGTGGAAATTCTTCCGAAAAAAATCAGTTGTTTGAATTTTTGGGAATCAAAAATCCAAAATTTTGACAATCCGAGATCGTTGTTTGGAAGAAAATCCTATTTCCTTTCTTTTAACGCTTTTTTTTTGCAATGTGCATCAAAACTCTATTTTCTACGATTTTTCAAACATTTAACGTTTTCCACCAAAATGGCATGTCATGACGTCTGTAAAACGTCATTATCTCCCAAACTGCTTCCCTAATTCCAATACAATTTTAACAAGAGACGAATAATTGATGCAGCATCAGGCACCGAAAATTTCATTTAAATATCTGTCATAGTTTTCAAGTTATGGAGAAAATCCGGAGGAGGGGTGAAATTTACCCCCCCCCCCCAGTGCTGCGCGGGTTAAATCTGTCTATTTTCGTAACTGCACGTATGTCGCCGCTATTTCTTGTTCTATACGGCTGGGTGGAGAACGACATGTTCCTAGCCAGTTTTTGAGCCATTGCAGGCGTCATGCTTACTTTAACGGGACTTTATTTCGGTCGGCCGGGCCGGAATTTTAGAGCGCGGGCGGCAGGCGGCGAGTGGACAGCTGGTTTGAGAAGTCTGCGGACCGTTGCTCGGGACCAGCTGACGGGGGGCCGTGCCGGTCCGACTGACGGACCTGACTGACGGGTCGACTGACCAGGACGCCGGGCGACAGCTCGGACAGCTCGGACTGCTCGGACTGCTCGGACCGGTGGGGTGAGGTGACAATAGCCGGTCGGCTGCTGTTGTCCGGCCACAGGCGCCGTGCCGCGACACATGCAGCCATGCAAAGTTAGCGCCGTCCGGCCACAGCTGTACTGGACAGCCTCCGGGCCAGAGCCGCAGAGGCCAGCATCAGTCTAGTTTCAGTCAACTAGACTGATGCTGTCCAGCCTCAGTTACTGGACTGAAGTCATCTGTCTGTTCCTTCAGTGGCAGATAACGTCCTTTTTGCAGATAAGTTTAAAGAACGCCTTCCCGCGAAAGGATGGCAACACTAAGCTCGCCCTTCCCGTGTCCATTGCTTAATGGATTGCTTAATCATGCCCGCGCTTAACGGTTGGCCCCCGCCTCTGCTGGTTTCGTGGAACGCTCTCTGGCTGAGCGAGTCTCCGAGCGTGTCTGTCTCACGTGTAAGCTGGGCTCAGCGGCTCTGGCCGGGGTCGGTGGGACCAGGCGAGCAGGGTTCGGAGGTGCCCCGTCGGTAACGGGAGGAGCTCACAACGGAGATGGGGCTCATCGCCATCGCCACGCTGGATTGTCCGCGGTGACATCATTTTGATTCACTTTTTGCTGAATTGTGCTGAAATGGCATACAATTTATGATAAATTGCTGTTATAAACTCATTAAATATATTATGTTGCGTTGAATTATGACGATTATTAACAGTCGACAGAAACAACACAACCATTGGCATTCATATTGTATGTAAGCTGTTTTGCAATGCATTGAACAAAACTAGGCTAGGCATACCTGTCAAACTAACTAAATGAGGCTGGCCTAATTATGCGTTTTTTTAAAGCGGCAGGACAGCGTCACTCGGCCGTTACGCTCCCATTGTGTAACGGTGGAGGGCGACGAGGGATCACTTCCGCTTCACATAGTTTTTAGCGGCAATGCGTTGTTATCAGTCCGGAAGCTGACTGGTCTAACGAGATAAATGTCAGAACTGTTCGCATGTGAAAGGACGAGTCGTATTGTTACTCTGCGCTGCCTAGCTACTGCACATTTGACCTCACTGGCGACATATCTCGTCACAATTAGGCCATTCTACTCTGTAATGACGCTGCACTTAGTTCCCAGAAGCGCCACTGGGCAGCGGTTGAAATGAATGAGACGCAGGGACTTTCCAAAAACGCAGCAGAGCTAGGATGTAAGGCAGCGTCCAAAAGGCGCGGCCATGGCCTGAGTTCCACAGAAGTTCTCTACATGGGCCGCATCAGCTGGAACGGCCGCTCCTAAGCAGGCGCCGACTCACTACTCGCTTTAAATCTGCCTAAATCGGCTGCTTTATCATGCAGAATTATATCTCCGACCCTCGTCCAGCACGGAAAACCGTTTGGACTGACATGCAACGCCGTCACAGAGATCGCTCTGCAATTCATCAGGCAACACTAAGGACACCAGCTTCAGGCAACACTAAGGACACCAGCTTCTAAGGACACCAGCTCCAGGCAACACTAAGGACACCAGCTTCAGGCAACACTAAGGACACCAGCTTCAGGCAACACTAAGGACACCAGCTTCAGGCAACACTAAGGACACCAGCTTCTAAGGACACCAGCTCCAGGCAACACTAAGGACACCAGCTTCTAAGGACACCAGCTCCAGGCAACACTAAGGACACCAGCTTCTAAGGACACCAGCTTCAGGCAACACTAAGGACACCAGCTTCAGGCAACACTTAGGACACCAGCTTCTAAGGACACCAGCTTCAAAGGACACCAGCTTCAGGCAACACTAAGGACACCAGCTTCAGGCAACACTAAGGACACCAGCTTCAGGCAACACTAAGGACACCAGCTTCAGGCAACACTAAGGACACCAGCTTCTAAGGACACCAGCTTCAAAGGACACCAGCTTCAGGCAACACTAAGGACACCAGCTTCAGGCAACACTAAGGACACCAGCTTCAGGCAACACTAAGGACACCAGCTTCTAAGGACACCAGCTTCAAAGGACACCAGCTTCAGGCAACACTAAGGACACCAGCTTCTAAGGACACCAGCTCCAGGCAACACTAAGGACACCAGCTTCAGGCAACACTAAGTACACCAGCTTCAGGCAACACTAAGGACACCAGCTTCAGGCAACACTAAGGACACCAGCTTCTAAGGACACCAGCTTCTAAGGACACCAGCTTCTAAGGACACCAGCTCCAGGCAACACTAAGGACACCAGCTTCAGGCAACACTAAGGACACCAGCTTCAGGCAACACTAAGGACACCAGCTTCAGGCAACACTAAGGACACCAGCTTCAGGCAACACTAAGGACACCAGCTTCTAAGGACACCAGCTCCAGGCAACACTAAGGACACCAGCTTCAGGCAACACTAAGGACACCAGCTTCAGGCAACACTAAGGACACCAGCTTCAGGCAACACTAAGGACACCAGCTTCTAAGGACACCAGCTTCAGGCAACACTAAGGACACCAGCTTCAGGCAACACTAAGGACACCAGCTTCTAAGGACACCAGCTTCTAAGGACACCAACTTCAGGCAACACTAAGGACACCAGCTTCAGGCAACACTAAGGACACCAGCTTCTAAGGACACCAGCTTCAAAGGACACCAGCTTCTAAGGACACCAGCTTCTAAGGACACCAGCTTCAGGCAACACTAAGGACACCAGCTTCAAAGGACACCAGCTTCTAAGGACACCAGCTTCTAAGGACACCAGCTTCAGGCAACACTAAGGACACCAGCTTCAAAGGACACCAGCTTCAGGCAACACTAAGGACACCAGCTTCAGGCAACACTAAGGACACCAGCTTCTAAGGACACCAGCTTCAGGCAACACTAAGGACACCAGCTTCTAAGGACACCAGCTTCAAAGGACACCAGCTTCAGGCAACACTAAGGACACCAGCTTCAGGCAACACTAAGGACACCAGCTTCTAAGGACACCAGCTTCAAAGGACACCAGCTTCAGGCAACACTAAGGACACCAGCTTCTAAGGACACCAGCTTCAAAGGACACCAGCTTCAGGCAACACTAAGGACACCAGCTTCAGGCAACACTAAGAACACCAGCTTCTAAGGACACCAGCTTCACGCAACACTAAGGACACCAGCTTCAGGCAACACTAAGAACACCAGCTTCTAAGGACACCAGCTTCTAAGGACACCAGCTTCAGGCAACACTAAGAACACCAGCTTCTAAGGACACCAGCTTCAGGCAACACTAAGGACACCAGCTTCAAAGGACACCAGCTTCTAAGGACACCAGCTTCTAAGGACACCAGCTTCAGGCAACATTAAGGACACCAGCTTCAGGCAACACTAAGAACACCAGCTTCTAAGGACACCAGCTTCAAAGGACACCAGCTTCAGGCAACACTAAGGACACCAGCTTCAAAGGACACCAGCTTCAAAGGACACCAGCTTCAGGCAACACTAAGGACACCAGCTTCAAAGGACACCAGCTTCTAAGGACACCAGCTTCAGGCAACACTAAGGACACCAGCTTCAGGCAACACTAAGAACACCAGCTTCTAAGGACACCAGCTTCAAAGGACACCAGCTTCAGGCAACACTAAGGACACCAGCTTCAAAGGACACCAGCTTCAAAGGACACCAGCTTCAAAGGACACCAGCTTCAGGCAACACTAAGGACACCAGCTTCTAAGGACACCAGCTTCTAAGGACACCAGCTTCAGGCAACACTAAGGACACCAGCTTCAAAGGACACCAGCTTCAAAGGACACCAGCTTCAGGCAACACTAAGGACACCAGCTTCTAAGGACACCAGCTTCTAAGGACACCAGCTTCAGGCAACACTAAGGACACCAGCTTCAAAGGACACCAGCTTCAAAGGACACCAGCTTCAGGCAACACTAAGGACACCAGCTTCTAAGGACACCAGCTTCAGGCAACACTAAGGACACCAGCTTCTAAGGACACCAGCTTCTAAGGACACCAGCTTCTAAGGACACCAGCTTCAAAGGACACCAGCTTCTAAGGACACCAGCTTCTAAGGACACCAGCTGCAAAGGACACCAGCTTCAGGCAACACTAAGGACACCAGCTTCAGGCAACACTAAGGACACCAGCTTCAGGCAACACTAAGGACACCAGCTTCTAAGGACACCAGCTTCAGGCAACACTAAGGACACCAGCTTCAGGCAACACTAAGGACACCAGCTTCTAAGGACACCAGCTTCAGGCAACACTAAGGACACCAGCTTCAGGCAACACTAAGGACACCAGCTTCAGGCAACACTAAGGACACCAGCTTCAGGCAACACTAAGGACACCAGCTTCAGGCAACACTAAGGACACCAGCTTCAAAGGACACCAGCTTCAGGCAACACTAAGGACACCAGCTTCAGGCAACACTAAGGACACCAGCTTCAGGCAACACTAAGGACACCAGCTTCTAAGGACACCAGCTTCAGGCAACACTAAGGACACCAGCTTCAGGCAACACTAAGGACACCAGCTTCAAAGGACACCAGCTTCAGGCAACACTAAGGACACCAGCTTCAGGCAACACTAAGGACACCAGCTTCAGGCAACACTAAGGACACCAGCTTCTAAGGACACCAGCTCCAGGCAACACTAAGGACACCAGCTTCAGGCAACACTAAGGACACCAGCTTCAGGCAACACTAAGGACACCAGCTTCAAAGGACACCAGCTTCACGCAACACTAAGGACACCAGCTTCTAAGGACACCAGCTTCTAAGGACACCAGCTTCTAAGGACACCAGCTTCAAAGGACACCAGCTTCTAAGGACACCAGCTTCTAAGGACACCAGCTTCTAAGGACACCAGCTTCTAAGGACACCAGCTTCAAAGGACACCAGCTTCAGGCAACACTAAGGACACCAGCTTCTAAGGACACCAGCTTCTAAGGACACCAGCTTCTAAGGACACCAGCTTCAAAGGACACCAGCTTCTAAGGACACCAGCTTCTAAGGACACCAGCTTCTAAGGACACCAGCTTCAAAGGACACCAGCTTCAGGCAACACTAAGGACACCAGCTTCTAAGGACACCAGCTTCAGGCAACACTAAGGACACCAGCTTCTAAGGACACCAGCTTCTAAGGACACCAGCTTCAGGCAACACTAAGGACACCAGCTTCAGGCAACACTAAGGACACCAGCTTCTAAGGACACCAGCTTCAAAGGACACCAGCTTCAGGCAACACTAAGGACACCAGCTTCTAAGGACACCAGCTTCAAAGGACACCAGCTTCAGGCAACACTAAGGACACCAGCTTCTAAGGACACCAGCTTCAAAGGACACCAGCTTCAGGCAACACTAAGGACACCAGCTTCTAAGGACACCAGCTTCTAAGGACACCAGCTTCTAAGGACACCAGCTTCGAAGGACACCAGTTTCTAAGGACACCAGCTTCTAAGGACACCAGCTTCTAAGGACACCAGCTTCTAAGGACACCAGCTTATAAGGACACCAGCTTCAAAGGACACCAGCTTCAGGCAACACTAAGGACACCAGCTCCAGGCAACACTAAGGACACCAGCTTCAAAGGACACCGGCTTCAAAGGACACCAGCTTCAGGCAACACTAAGGACACCAGCTTCTAAGGACACCAGCTTCTAAGGACACCAGCTTCAGGCAACACTAAGGACACCAGCTTCAAAGGACACCAGCTTCAGGCAACACTAAGGACACCAGCTTCTAAGGACACCAGCTTCTAAGGACACCAGCTTCTAAGGACACCAGCTTCTTAGGACACCAGCTTCAGGCAACACTAACAACACCAGCTTCTAAGGACACCAGCTTCAGGCAACACTAAGGACACCAGCTTCTAAGGACACCAGCTTCTAAGGACACCAGCTTCTAAGGACACCAGCTTCAGGCAACACTAACAACACCAGCTTCTAAGGACACCAGCTTCAGGCAACACTAAGAACATCAGCTTCTAAGGACACCAGCTTCTAAGGACACCAGCTTCTAAGGACACCAGC
>JAXIVJ010010907.1:15000-45545 GCA_036785665.1 Chirona hameri | reverse complement strand
TAGGGCGCGTAGCCGTGAGGTAGGGTATACTGAAAGATTGGACTGTGCATGCTATCAGAATAACACACAACCAAATAATACTGGCACACAACCCTAGACATTACCCCGGACACCTTGATTCAACACTGAACACAGAACCTTGCAAACTAGCACTGAACACCACAGAACACAACCCTTGTTCTGGGAAATTGGGGGGGGGGGGGGGGGGCTACTGTTTTGGAATGTCAAAAATATTTTGTAATACGGTAAGTAGCTATTGGTTTGATTGTTGTATATGATGAAATTCACATCTGGAGCCCCTTTAGTTGAATTTTCACTTATATTTTTCTTCTTCTTCTTCGATATCTATAAAACGATCGCCACTATGGTGATGTTATGTAAAACGGCGCACATAAGACAATACAATTACGGTCACATCATGCAAGATAGAAAGACGAGTCGAGAGGAGCCCTCAAACCAGGCAAGGGTCACTCTGGTGCATGTCAAGGGCCCTCAAAGACACTGAAGGGCTTTCGAAGCCGGCCCAGGGGGCCTCTTGGGCATGTCCAGGGGCCCAAAAAACTGTCCAGGGGCCTCTCGAGCATGTCCAGGGGCCCCATTCAGCCCACTCAAGGGCGCAAAAACATGCCCAGGGACTTTTCGAGCATGCCCTGGGGCCCATTGAACCCACTCAGGGGCCCCCAAAACCTGCCCAGGGGCCTCTAGAGCATTTCCACTTGTCCAGGGGCCAATTGAGCCCACCCACGGCCCAACAAACCTGCCCAGTGGCCTCTCGAGCATGTCCATGGGCCCATTGAGTATGTTCAGGGGCCTCTCGAGCCTGGCCAGGTGCCCGTTATAGTCTGTTTTGGGGCCTCTCGAACCTGCCCAGGGGCCTCTCGAGCTTGCCCAGGGGCCCATTGAGTCTGTTCAAGGCCCTCTTGAACCTGCCTAGGGACCATTATAATCTGTTCAGGGGCCTCTCGAGCTTTCCCAATGGTCCATTGATCCTGTTCAGGGGCCTCTTGAACCTGCCCAGGGCTATTAGAGTCTGCTCAGGGGCCTCTCGGCTTGCCAAGGGGCCATTGAGTCTGTTCCGGGCCCTCTCGAGCTTATCCAGAGGGCCATTGAGTCTGTGAGCGTGGGCCCTCGAGCCTGCCCAGGGGTTGCTAGCCATCGCCTGGAGCGCCTGCTAGCCGTGGTCGGCGCGGTCATAATGAGCGTTAATGTGCTGTACTCTGATATATATGCCTGGTGCAATGTTTTCTTGGGTTTAAAAATGGTAATTTGATAAGTCTGATGCGTTTTTGAATTCGGGGGGGGGGGGGGGGGGGGGAGTACAAAACAATTAATTTAACTATTTTCCTCTCAGGAGAGCAGACTTGTCAACGATTCAATGTTAATCGACTACTTTTGATTGAATCATTCTTATTCCGCTTATTTCAAATGAATCGCTCATCAATCGATTCACCTCATGCGCAAACCTGTTGTGAGTCACTGATTGCATCATTCATACAGAGAAAATAGGCTGATTGAATCATTCATTGCGCAAATAATCGTTCTTTTTTGGTCGAACAGCATAAACTACCCCAAAAAATATGCCAGCGGCCCAGCATTCAGCTGTTCCCTGTGGATACACCTGGCACTTAATGGCCAATTATATGAACTCTGTGTCCTGAGCTGTGGCCTATAATTCATCCATGCGTGAAGAAAGCGAGGCCAACTCCAACTCCAGTGGGCACAGAGCCACTGTTCAATCAGCCCTAACCTAACTAGGTACCTTGGTACTGATAGGGTTAAGGGTTTCTGGCGCAGTGCTACCTAAGTACTTAGATAAGGTACCTAACTCATACTTTGGTTCATAAACCCCACAGTACACGCACACCTTTTTCACACGAAAAATCCTCAAAACGACCCATTTTTTCCTAAATCCTAGGGGCTAATCATATCCAAAACTAAATCATAAACAAATATTTGCAAGCTTTGGCCCAAATATCACTCTCGTCTGCGGCGCAATTTATTTCACATCATGCTTTTTAAAAATAAAAAAATAAATATTCGATTCGCTTAAAAAGCGAAACTTCAAGCATGTTTTGGAACTTGAAATTTGCTATTATAATAAATATTATAAATATAATTGTATAATCTCACCACTGTCCTATTTGAGCATATTATAGAGTTAAGGGGCTCATCTATGATGGCGTCTTTGTCGTCGCGCCACTTTAGCCCACGGCCCAATAACCCACTGAACTCTAATAACTAACCGCCTATTTGTATGATTCGATGACGTCATTTAAATTTCTACAGGGTTTTTGAATAACTGCAAATATTCATGAGAGCTGTCTGGCATAGTTTAAATGTTTTATTTATATTTTTATTTAAATATTAGGTATTTTTAAGCAGCAATTATTTGTCAGTTATCAATAAAGGTATGGATAATTTTTCATTAATAAACAATCAAGCATATCGATGTGATTAGTGATTACTGATGACGCCATTTGATCTACCCTTTCAATTTACTCTCGGGATGGTAGGATCATATGTAAGGCCTTGATAAAATCCCGCCTTTAAACACGCAGTGTTTATTATGGGCTATTCCAAGGTCTTTTTATAAGTTATATGCTGTTAATTATATCTCGCCGACTTCTAAGTTAGACATACTGATACCCTGTGAGTGGGAATATTAATTGTGGTGTAGGTGGACTCAAGACCATATATAGGTGGACTCGGGAGTCTGGAATCGGGACTGAAAATAGCTGCCAGACTATTCAATTTTATTAGTATTTCTTATTGTTTTGTTGTCTCGCATGTGTAGGTTAGGTACATGCTTCTTACTTAGGTGTTTCAGCCTTTTCAGCACATGCCTAAGATTCATATCATAATGCCTGACTAATAATAGATAGATAGCTAGATATACTTTTATTCTGGACATTATGTCCATTTCCACAGGGTAGCATTCATTCATACAGCACATATCAGTAGGGTTACAAGCTACAGCACATAATAAGGTTACTTGTCAGTTCCATTTATTGCATAATTTATTTACTGCATCAATGATCGCAATCAAAGCGATGTCAGACGACTGCTGCTGCACAGCTGATTAGCCAACAAATTAGTTTGTGTTAACGTGTTTCACTGATGTGTATCGGCGTGTGTGTGGGTGCGGGTGTGGGTGTGGGTGTGGGTGTGGGTGTGGGTGTGGGTGTGGGTGTGGGTGTGGGTGTGGGTGTGGGTGTGTGTGTGGGTGCGGGTGTGGGTGTGGGTGTGGGTGTGGGTGTGGGTGTGGGTGTGGGTGTGGGTGTGTGTGTGGGTGCGGGTGTGGGTGTGGGTGTGGGTGTGGGTGTGGGTGTGGGTGTGGGTGTGGGTGTGGGTGTGTGTGTGCGGGTGTGGGTGTGGGTGTGGGTGTGGGTGTGGGTGTGGGTGTGGGTGTGGGTGTGGGTGTGGGTGTGGGTGTGGGTGTGGGTGTGGGTGTGGGGGTGTGGGTGTGTGGGTGGGTGTGGGTGTGGGTGTGTGCGGGTGTGTGTGTGGGTGTATATGCATTGTTTTATTTGTATACGTCTCCTCACGAAATTATATAGACTCATGAGGGTGCAAAATAAACTGTATTATTATTATTATTATTATTTAGTTAATATTAATTAAGTATGCATTGATTCAGCAATTCACATACACATTGCGAGTCATTGTGAATTAATAATTCATGAGTCACTCATATTAGCCGTGAGTCACTGTGAATCAACTCACCAGCGTTAATGTTGAGTGATTGAATCATGATTGAATCATTCATTATGGTCCGTGAATCACTGTGAATCGACTCACCAGCGTTAATGTTGAGTGATTGAATCATGATTGAATCATTCATGATGGTCCGTGAATCACTGTGAATCGACTCATGACAAATATGAATCATTGACAAGTCTGCAGGAGAGTGTGTGCTGTAATATTTGTCAGCCAGGGGCGTCGCCGATGGGAGAGTGGGGGGAGGGGGGGAGGGGGAGGGGGAGGTCTGGGCAAACTCCCCCACTTTTAGAAGGCGGGGGAGGGGGGGGGGGGGGGGGGGGGGGGGGTCGACCACATTTTGCGGGAAAATTAACAATTTATCGTAAAAATTGCCTTTGCAGTGCGGTCAAAATCCAGCTATTAGTGTCAAAAACTGGAAAATTTCGCGCCGCTTCCCGGCATGACACAAGTTTCGCAATTTCTTATACAAGTGTCGGCAGAGGCTCTCCTTGGCGGTAATTGCTGGCCCCAGAGCCCATTCCCGTAATAACATATTCACTTTTAAGTTTCAAGCAGGCCACATGTTTAGCTAGTTTGCCGAGCTCCGAAAAAGGCGACGCGAACGCAAAGACGAGGAGATCGGCACCCGGAAGCTGCTCCAGCGGTGCACAATTTGCTGGACCGAAGAGCTAATAGTGGAAACAGGCTAGGACCATCTCCCCAAGCCATCTCACCTCACGGTCTGGTTCCAATATTAACATTTCGTTTTCCAGGACCTAAACTAAAAAAATGTACGCCGCTTACCGGCGTCACATCGGTAGTCATCATCATAACGAAGCCATAGTCATCGTCATCGATTCGTCGTAACGCTGAATTGAATTAATAGCATTTTTAGCTTATTATCCGAGCTACAAGGCCCACCGCCTATATTTCTGGGTTTTATCAGGCAAAACCGTCAAAAACATTCGCGCCGCTTCGCGGCGCTAACTAACAAGTACATACCTACTTACTATAACATGAAAATCCACATCAAAATGCTGCAAAGGCTTAAATACACGTATCAAAATGAGGGTAAATTTTTTCGTCATTTCAGCCGCCCCCACACTCAAAAGCCGACCCCCACCTGTAGTCAGCTAAAATATGTTTTCTCCCCTGTAGGTAACAATACAAATTAGTAATGCGCTCAGTACAATGCCTACTGAGGGTCCTGGTCGAATCCAGCTCATCAAAAGTAGACGAAGAAAAATGGCTAAAAAGGGGGCCTCACAAAATTAAGTGGCCGAAATCCGTAAAGTTTTCATATCCAGGGGTATTTTTTTTGGGGGTGGGGGGCTTCTCCCAGGGACTTGCCCCCCTTCTGAAGGTCTGGCTGCGCCCCTGCACACAGGTGACGAGCACGGCGCCAGCCAACACTGGGCACAGACTGGGCTACGGGGTCACGAGTGCCCGGTCACGAGTGCCCGGTCACGAGTGCCCGGTCACGAGTGCCCGGTCACGAGTGCCCGGTCACGAGTGCCCGGTCACGAGTGCCCGGTCACGAGTGCCCGGTCAACGAGTGCCCGGTCACGAGTGCCCGGTCACGAGTGCCCGGTCACGAGTGCCCGGTCACGAGTGCCCGGTCACGAGTGCCCGGTCACGAGTGCCCGGTCACGAGTGACCGGTCACGAGTGCCCGGTCACGAGTGCCCGGTCACGAGTGCCCGGTCACGAGTGCCCGGGCACGAGTGCCCGGTCACGAGTGCCCGGTCAACGAGTGCCCGGTCACGAGTGCCCGGTCACGAGTGCCCGGTCACGAGTGCCCGGTCAACGAGTGCCCGGTCACGAGTGCCCGGGCACCGCACAGACATCCGGCATCTGGCAGGGACTACATGTATTTTACCTGTACCTTTCCTCGGCTTCGCGCATCCATTTTTCGAGAATCGGCTTGATTTTCTGGGCGCTCTTTGGTGTAATGTCCAGCTTTTCAAACCTGGAAGGAACAACTGTCGTTATGCTTTGTCCGCCATTACCAGGAAACGATCGAAACCAGCCGCACACACATAGCCGGCAACACACACGTGGTCTGACAGCAAAGCACGAGACTCCGGCGTCCGGGTACAGTGGGTGAGGCTACTCCCGCCCCCGTGCCCCGGGTACAGTGGGTGAGGCTACTCCCGCCCCCGTTCCCCGGGTACAGTGGGTGAGGCTACTCCCGCCCCCGTGGCCCGGGTACAGTGGGTGAGGCTACGCACGCCCCCGTGGCCCGGGTACAGTGGGTGAGGCTACGCACGCCCCCGTGGCCCGGGTACAGTGGGTGAGGCTACTCCCGCCCCCCGTGGTCCGGGTACAGTGGGTGAGGCTACTCCCGCCCCCCGTGGTCCGGGTACAGTGGGTGAGGCTACTCCCGCCCCCGTGGCCCGGGTACAGTGGGTGAGGCTACTCCCGCCCCCCCCGTGGTCCGGGTACAGTGGGTGAGGCTACTCCCGCCCCCCGTGGTCCGGGTACAGTGGGTGAGGCTACTCCCGCCCCCCCCCCGTGGTCCGGGTACAGTGGGTGAGGCTACTCCCGCCCCCGTGGCCCGGGTACAGTGGGTGAGGCTACGCACGCCCCCGTGGCCCGGGTACAGTGGGTGAGGCTACGCACGCCCCCGTGGCCCGGGTACAGTGGGTGAGGCTACTCCCGCCCCCGTGGCCCGGGTACAGTGGGTGAGGCTACGCACGCCCCCGTGCCCCGGGTACAGTGAGTGAGGCTACTCCCGCCCCCGTGGCCCGGGTACAGTGGGTGAGGCTACTCCCGCCCCCCCCCCGTGGTCCGGGTACAGTGGGTGAGGCTACTCCCGCCCCCGTGGCCCGGGTACAGTGGGTGAGGCTACGCACGCCCCCGTGCCCCGGGTACAGTGAGTGAGGCTACTCCCGCCCCCGTGGCCCGGGTACAGTGGGTGAGGCTACTCCCGCCCCCCCCCCGTGGTCCGGGTACAGTGGGTGAGGCTACTCCCGCCCCCCCGTGGCCCGGGTACAGTGGGTGAGGCTACTCCCGCCCCCCGTGGTCCGGGTACAGTGGGCGAGGCTACTCCCGCCCCCTGTGGTCCGGGTACAGTGGGTGAGGCTACTCCCGCTCCCGTGGTCCGGATACAGTGGGTAACATTTCACCTGCAGATGGCTGACTGACTGTAGGCCGGGCCCATGCTGACGCTGAGCGCCTGTCCCACCTGAGAAGCAGTTAGCACAATTAGTACGGGCGGCTGGAAGGCAGCGGGGGGGGGGGGGGGGGGGGGTGACAAGCTACATCGATGCCTACTTAGTCGCCACACTCACTCTCACATACTAAGCGTCAGTAGACTAGCCCTCGTGAACACACTAGTGCAGCAACACGTTTCGCATGAAAACGATGCCGGGAAGACTTTGGAATGAAAACGTACCGGCGAAGCCATACTTTGCAAGGTGGTTGATATACCATATCCGGCGGCATCACATCCGCCATTACTTGGTATATGCAATGATCAACTCCGACAATGCGGATACAGCCCAATCCTGCCACATCTCGCCCCAACACTGCGGCTCAGGCGTTTCCCTATCGCCTCTCCCACCTGGGTCTGCGTCAGGCCGAGGCTGAGGCGGCGCATTTTGAAGGCGCGGGCGAACTCCTTCACATCCTCCAAGTTGATACCGTCCACCACGTTGACAGTCACCTGGTTAATGGTCGGCTGGTCTGCCGACCACAGAGAGCAGTCAGACTCGGCAGCTGATCAGGCGTCTCAGTGTGGGATACTATATCAGCGGATGGTATCTCAGTGTGGGATACTACATCAGCGGATGGTATCTCAGTGTGGGATACCACGTCAGCGGATGGCGTCTCAGTGTGGGATACCACATCAGCGGATGGTATCTCAGTGTGGGATACTACATCAGCGGATGGTATCTCAGTGTGGGATACTACATCAGCGGATGGTATCTCAGTGTGGGATACCACGTCAGCGGATGGTATCTCAGTGTGGGATACTACATCAGCGGATGGTATCTCAGTGTGGGATACTACATCAGCGGATGGTATCTCAGTGTGGGATACTACATCAGCGGATGGTATCTCAGTGTGGGATACTACATCAGCGGATGGTATCTCAGTGTGGGATACTACATCAGCGGATGGTATCTAAGTGTGGGATACTACATCAGCGGATGGCGTCTCAGTGTGGGATACCACGTCAGCGGATGGTATCTCAGTGTGGGATACTACATCAGCGGATGGTATCTAAGTGTGGTATACTACATCAGCGGATGGTATCTCAGTGTGGGATACTACATCAGCGGATGGTATCTCAGTGTGGGATACCACGTCAGCGGATGGTATCTCAGTGTGGGATACTACATCAGCGGATGGTATCTCAGTGTGGGATACTACATCAGCGGATGGTATCTCAGTGTGGGATACTACATCAGCGGATGGTATCTCAGTGTGGGATACTACATCAGCGGATGGTATCTCAGTGTGGGATACTACATCAGCGGATGGTATCTAAGTGTGGGATACTACATCAGCGGATGGCGTCTCAGTGTGGGATACCACGTCAGCGGATGGTATCTCAGTGTGGGATACCACATCAGCGGATGGTATCTAAGTGTGGTATACTACATCAGCGGATGGTATCTCAGTGTGGGATACTACATCAGCGGATGGTATCTCAGTGTGGGATACCACGTCAGCGGATGGTGTCTCAGTGTGGGATACTACATCAGCGGATGGTATCTCAGTGTGGGATACTACATCAGCGGATGGTATCTCAGTGTGGGATACCACATCAGCGGATGGCGTCTCAGTGTGGGATACTACATCAGCGGATGGTATCTCAGTGTGGGATACCACGTCAGCGGAGGGTATCTCAGTGTGGGATACTACATCAGCGGATGGCGTCTCAGTGTGGGATACTACATCAGCGGATGGCGTCTCAGTGTGGGATACCACGTCAGCGGATGGTATCTCAGTGTGGGATACTACATCAGCGGATGGCGTCTCAGTGTGGGATACTACATCAGCGGATGGCGTCTCAGTGTGGGATACCACGTCAGCGGATGGTATCTCAGTGTGGGATACTACATCAGCGGATGGCGTCTCAGTGTGGGATACCACATCAGCGGATGGTATCTCAGTGTGGGATACCACATCAGCGGATGGTATCTCAGTGTGGGATACTACATCAGCGGATGGTATCTAAGTGTGGGATACTACATCAGCGGGTGGTATCTCAGTGTGGGATACTACATCAGCGGATGGTATCTCAGTGTGGGATACTACATCAGCGGATGGTATCTAAGTGTGGGATACTACATCAGCGGATGGTATCTCAGTGTGGGATACTACATCAGCGGATGGTATCTCAGTGTGGGATACTACATCAGCGGATGGTATCTAAGTGTGGGATACTACATCAGCGGATGGTATCTCAGTGTGGGATACTACATCAGCGGATGGCGTCTCAGTGTGGGATACCACGTCAGCGGATGGTATCTCAGTGTGGGATACTACATCAGCGGATGGCGTCTCAGTGTGGGATACTACATCAGCGGATGGTATCTCAGTGTGGGATACTACATCAGCGGATGGTATCTCAGTGTGGGATACTACATCAGCGGATGGCGTCTCAGTGTGGGATATCACGTCAGCGGATGGTATCTCAGTGTGGGATATTACATCAGCGGATGGTATCTCAGTGTGGGATACTACATCAGCGGATGGCGTCTCAGTGTGGGATACTACATTAGCGGATGGTATCTCAGTGTGGGATACCACGTCAGCGGGTGGTATCTCAGTGTGGGATACCACGTCAGCGGATGGTATCTCAGTGTGGGATACTACATCAGCGGATGGCGTCTCAGTGTGGGATACTACATCAGCAGATGGTATCTAAGTGTGGGATACTACATCAGCGGATGGTAACTAAGTGTGGGATACTACATCAGCGGATGGTATCTCAGTGTGGGATACCACATCAGCGGATGGTATCCCAGTGTGGGATACTACATCAGCGGATGGTATCTCAGTGTGGGATACTACATCAGCAGATGGTATCTAAGTGTGGGATACTACATCAGCGGATGGTATCTAAGTGTGGGATACTACATCAGCGGATGGTATCTCAGTGTGGGATACCACGTCAGCGGATGGTATCTCAGTGTGGGATACCACGTCAGTGGATGGTATCTCAGTGTGGGATACTACATCAGCGGATGGCGTCTCAGTGTGGGATACTACATCAGCGGATGGCGTCTCAGTGTGGGATACCACGTCAGCGGATGGCGTCTCAGGGTGGGATACTACATCAGCGGATGGCGTCTCAGTGTGGGATACTACATCAGCGGATGGTATCTCAGTGTGGGATACTACATCAGCGGATGGCGTCTCAGTGTGGGATACTACATCAGCGGATGGCGTCTCAGTGTGGGATACTACATCAGCGGATGGCGTCTCAGTGTGGGATACCACGTCAGCGGATGGTATCTCAGTGTGGGATACTACATCAGCGGATGGTATCTCAGTGTGGGATACTATATCAGCGAATGGCGTCCCAGTGTGGGATACTACATCAGCGGATGGTATCTCAGTGTGGGATACTACATCAGCGGATGGTATCTCAGTGTGGGATACCACATCAGCGGATGGTATCTCAGTGTGGGATACCACGTCAGCGGATGGTATCTCAGTGTGGGATACCACGTCAGCGGATGGTATCTCAGTGTGGGATACCACGTCAGCGGGTGGTATCTCAGTGTGGGATACTACATCAGCGGATGGTATCTAAGTGTGGGATACTATATCAGCGGATGGTATCTCAGTGTGGGATACTACATCAGCGGATGGTATCTCAGTGTGGGATACTACATCAGCGGATGGCGTCTCAGTGTGGGATACTACATCAGCGGATGGCGTCTCAGTGTGGGATACTACATCAGCGGATGGTATCTCAGTGTGGGATACTACATCAGCGGATGGTATCTCAGTGTGGGATACTACATCAGCGGATGGCGTCTCAGTGTGGGATACTACATCAGCGGATGGCGTCTCAGTGTGGGATATCACGTCAGCGGATGGCGTCTCAGTGTGGGATACTACATCAGCGGATGGCGTCTCAGTGTGGGATACCACGTCAACGGATGGTATCTCAGTGTGGGATACTACATCAGCGGATGGTATCTCAGTGTGGGATACCACGTCAGCGGGTGGTATCTCAGTGTGGGATACCACATCAGCGGATGGTATCTCAGTGTGGGATACTACATCAGCAGATGGTATCTCAGTGTGGGATACTACATCAGCGGATGGTATCTAAGTGTGGGATACTACATCAGCGGATGGTATCTCAGTGTGGGATACTACATCAGCGGATGGTATCTCAGTGTGGGATACTACATCAGCGGATGGCGTCTCAGTGTGGGATACTACATCAGCGGATGGCGTCTCAGTGTGGGATACTACATCAGCGGATGGTATCTCAGTGTGGGATACTACATCAGCGGATGGTATCTCAGTGTGGGATACTACATCAGCGGATGGCGTCTCAGTGTGGGATACTACATCAGCGGATGGCGTCTCAGTGTGGGATACCACGTCAGCGGATGGCGTCTCAGTGTGGGATACTACATCAGCGGATGGCGTCTCAGTGTGGGATACCACGTCAACGGATGGTATCTCAGTGTGGGATACTACATCAGCGGATGGTATCTCAGTGTGGGATACCACGTCAGCGGGTGGTATCTCAGTGTGGGATACCACATCAGCGGATGGTATCTCAGTGTGGGATACTACATCAGCAGATGGTATCTCAGTGTGGGATACTACATCAGCGGATGGTATCTAAGTGTGGGATACTACATCAGCGGATGGTATCTAAGTGTGGGATACTACATCAGCGGATGGCGTCTCAGTGTGGGATACTACATCAGCGGATGGTATCTCAGTGTGGGATACTACATCAGCGGATGGTATCTCAGTGTGGGATACCACGTCAGCGGATGGCGTCTCAGTATGGGATACCACGTCAACGGATGGTATCTCAGTGTGGGATACTACATCAGCGGATGGCGTCTCAGTGTGGGATACTACATCAGCGGATGGCGTCTCAGTGTGGGATACCACGTCAGCGGATGGCGTCTCAGTGTGGGATACTACATCAGCGGATGGCGTCTCAGTGTGGGATACCACATCAGCGGATGGTATCTCAGTGTGGGATACTACATCAGCGGATGGCGTCTCAGTGTGGGATAATACATCAGCGGATGGTATCTAAGTGTGGGATACTACATCAGCGGATGGTATCTCAGTGTGGGATACTACATCAGCGGATGGCGTCCCAGTGTGGGATACCACGTCAGCGGATGGTATCTCAGTGTGGGATACTACATCAGCGGATGGTATCTCAGTGTGGGATACCACGTCAGCGGGTGGTATCTCAGTGTGGGATACCACATCAGCGGATAGTATCTCAGTGTGGGATACTACATCAGCGGATGGCGTCTCAGTGTGGGATACTACATCAGCGGATGGTATCTCAGTGTGGGATACTACATCAGCGGATGGCCTCAGTGTGGGATACTGTAGCGGCTATGATCAGCACAGTGAACTATTATTTCAATTGTATCCGATAGGTGTCGCTGTACCGCGTTATCATGTTTACCTATGTTTTTCGTCATGCATTGCCTAGCATATACCTCATTTCATCATATACATGTCAACTCTGTGATCTATCTTACGAGGTATTCATATGTTCCATTTGTACGCCCGACATTCACCGCTTCTGTTATCGTCTTGTGTTTCCCAAACGGATGAGGGAATTGGTGAACTACCATTGTACGTAAGTGTTTTTCGGCGGGTCGCCGAGTCTTAGACCCCCACCCCAGACACGCTCACACACCTTCGCCGATTCTTGGTGCGATTTCCACGTTTTCCATCGTCGTTGTCGTTGCTTAGTTTGCTTTGCGTTAGGTTTCGTTCTCACTCGGTTTATTCAAGGTACTTTAATAGAGGTAGGGGCGTAAGGATTCAGTCACGTGACCTCCACCGCACGTGCAACCGATCGCCGGGATCCTCCAGTGTGGTTGGGCCCAAGGAATCGTAGTCAGCTGATACTCCCATTGCTTTAACATGGAGATTTTGCAATGCTTTTTAGGGAAAAAATATTTAGGTACTAAATGACTTCGCAGGTGGAATCATGGACAGGGTATGGATAGAGGATAGAACAAGGCATTTTTTTTATCACCCGGCGGTAGCTTTTCCCGCCTTATATTCCTCACCAGACGGTCTCAATCACAGCCGACAAATCGCACGCGTTCGGATAGAGCAGTTATGGAGGTGGTATCAGTGGCGGTGGGTGGTATTTTCGAATGAGGGGGAGGGGGAACAAACCCAGGGCCCCCTCCCACGGCCAAAGCACCCCCCCCCCCTAAACAATGGCGGGGAATGGTATCTCCTTGGATTTAAGCCACTATATTTTGCAGGGCCCCTAAATAGTCACAAAAACGTCGCACAGGCCCATGTTGAAGTATCAGGCCTTCCGATAGCCCCCTCAGGCCTACCAAGGGACCCCTCAGTCCTACCGAGGAACCCCTCAAGCCTACCGAGGGCCCCATCAGGCTATACCGAGGGCCCCATCAGGCTATACTGAGGACCCCATCAGGCCTACCGTGGGCCCATCAGGCCCACCAAGGGCCCCACAGGCCTAACGAGGGCCCCTCAGGGCTACCGAGGGCCCCTCAGGGCTACCGAGGGCCCCTCAGGGCTACCGAGGGCCCCTCATGCCTACCGAGGGCCTCTCAAGCCTACCGAGGGCCCCCACAGACCGACTGAGGGCCTTATGTCGGCCTAGAGGGCCCCTCAGGCTGGCTGTGGGCACCTCGGGGCCCTCGGTCAACTTCTTGGAGGGCCCCTTTTACAAATTTATGGGCGGGGAATCATATGTCCCCCTACTTCTTGAGTGGGGTGGGGGGGGGGGGGGGTGGGGGTATTAAAAAGAAATGCAGCACCGAGCCGCCCAAGACTACCTCAAGTAACTTTGACCGCCTGAACTATTGCCATCTGACGTCACGACCAATCAGAGACCAGAATTTCAAATTACGTAAACATACTTTTTTAACTAATAATCCGGAGGAATTTATATTGTAGTGTCAATCTAGAAAATATGTTTTATTAATTTGCCTTTCATCAAACAAAAAAGTATTGGGTTAGGTAACCTGTAACTAGTCCATTATTTGTTCGTCCGAAATGGCGGTAGCTAATGCGCCAGTTTACTAGACAATGCGCCAGTTGACTAGACAAATCCGGGCCTCCAATCAGATTCCTCCATTTGGTCACATGTCCTCTTGCCACCCACCTGGGTTTATTGTTTTCCGGCTCCGTTGCTTGCTTTTTCCCCATGGTGGGGAAAAAGCGCCGGAAACAAGATGTATCGGACTCTGACTCTGACCCGAACCTGACCTCTCCTGATCTCCCTATGGACTCAGACTCCACGGTCACTGATCCTCGCTCGTTCCAGACCTCTGCCCCCGGCACCGACCCTCGCTCGTCCATGACCTCGGCCCCCGGCACTGACCCTCGCTCGTCCATGACCTCGGCCCCCGGCACTGACCCTCGCTCGTCCCATGCCTCCACTCCCGGTACCGACCCTCGCTTGTCTACTGACCACGCACGGAACCCTGGCTCACCATTGACCACGACTTCTGAACAGTACCTGGATTCCTCTGGTTCGTTTCTGGTGATTAAGCCTACGGACGACAACGTTCCGCAAAATCAAAGTGTTTTGGCCCACCAAACAACTCAAAGGCATCTGCGGCTCATCCTCTCTCCAGATCGAAACTCCGGCAAACGGCACACTCGTTGTCAAGACCGAGACTAACGCGCAAACAAAACAACTGCTACAGTGTACCAAGTTCTGTGAGAAGGCGGTCACTGTCTCGCTGCACCATGCTCGGAACACCACACAGGGTACGGTTTTCGCCCCGGAGATGAGATTTATGTCCGAGGAGGACATTCTCGAAGGTCTCCGCTCAGAAGGAGTCTCGCACGTGCGACGTCTGACAACTTTCTTTCCGTGACGGACAGAGGCGTGACACCAGCCTCCTTGTCCTCACGCTCCAGACAACTACGCTACCGTCTACTTTAGTCGCTGGATACCTCAGATACAACGTACGCGTCTATATCCCGAACCCCCTTCGCTGCTACAAATGCCAAAAATTTGGCCACAGCGTCAAATTTTGTAAGCAGGAGGCCCGGTGCCACAAGTGCGGTGCAGCGTCGCACGACGGCTCTGCCTGTTCTGCACCAGCCAAGTGCCTGAGCTGTGGATCCACAGACCACATCGTGACCTCCACTCAGTGTCCCGTGTGGAAGAAGGAGAAGGAGATTTGCGCCCTGAAGGCATCTTCCAACATGTCATACCCACAGGCACGTCGCGCGGAAGAAGACAAAACTTCCGACTTCCAAGACCTACGCACAGGTAGCGAAAAAGCAAACGGCCACATGTGGAACTCAAACTGAGTCCCTACCCCAGCTCCCTCCCCTCAAACTGTTGGCACCTCTCAGACCAGCCACAGTAGAAACCAGCACCACGACCACCGCTTCCCCGGCCCTTGAGCCGCCGCCCGTGACCCGGTGCGCCAGCACTCGGCCCGGCCGTGACAGGCTCGCACCGCAGGCTATGGTTCGTTTGGGCTCGGCCCATACAGACCGGCAGCGGGAGAGCGGCACACGACCGGCCCGTGACGCCCAGACTCCCAAAATACAGCCCTCACCTCAAGCCCCACAGCGTACTAACAAGAATCAGGAGCGGCCGACACGCCCTGCTATACGTGTAACATTGGGTCGGGCTCGATCCATCTCGATTTCTCGTTACATTCCACCAAGAGCCCACCATTGACTTGTCTCTCTGCTAGCTATATAGACATATAGACTATATAATATAGTATATAGAAGATAGAATATGGTATATAGTATGTAGTATGTATTATATAGTATATAGTATATAGTATATATATATATATATATATATATATATATATATATATATATATATATATATATATACATATATATATATATATATAAATATATAAATATAGATAAGACATACACGAAAACGATCATTATCCAATTTCCTTCGTCCGACATTTATACCCCAAGGCAAACCATCTTCCATACATTAGCACTGCCCTCATTACTCGGTAATGAACACCCATATCCGTTACGGCTACTTTTCATTATTTACTAAATATTTCGTTTGAAACGAAACAAACTCGCCATTTTCCTATGACCGACACTTAAACATATTTAAATACAAATGATTCATCACAGGCACGCAATGGTCCGAGTGGGCCGAAGTGCCTTAAATTTAACAAAAGGAAAAAAAAGGTCGCCGAGTCGATATTTTCAAATATACCATATACAAAACAACTGTAGTGAATTTCTCTACTCCTACATTGGTGACCCCGACGTGATAGCTTACGGTAGCGAGCGGTTTGCTCTAACCCTGCAGTGAGCGGTTTGCTCCTACATCCCAGCAGTGAACGGTTTGCTCCTGCTCCCGCGCACCTTCCACCTGTAGTGAGCGGTTGGCTCCTACCATCCCACAACCCAACCTTAGCCTACAGCAGTGAGCGGATCGCTTCTGCTCACCTACTCCCTGCCGTTCTGCTCTCTGCGCTGCCGCAGACCAACCTTACGACCCGCCGACGCTCCGTCATGCCCGACCCGTCGCCTCGCGCTGGGGGGGGGGGGGGGGGACTCCCGACGTAACTCCCAGGCTGTGGTGGCACCAGCACAGACCTCGGAGGGGGCCGCCGCGGCTGCCGTGACCGTCCGCAGCCACGTGGCACCGCCGATATTTTTCGAGGAAGACCCGGTAATCTGGCTTGCGCAGTTGGACCTGTACTTCTGCCAAGCTGGTTTAGCGGACCAGCTAACCCGTTTTCAGATAACCGCGACTCTGCTGCCAGGACATCTACTGCGTTACTTCGCCGATATCCTGCGCAACCCACCAGCAACGGAGCAGTACACTGCGCTCGCAGACGCCATCAGTCAGCCTTTCGGGAAGTCGGTGAAGCAGCGACTTCGTTCCCTCCTGTCAGACCAACAACTCGGGGATAGACGCCCATCCCAGTTCCTCCGCCATCTGCTGGACCTGGCACAGACCGAGTGATCGGAGGACTCGCCACTCGCAGATTTTCCTAAACGCCATGCCTCCCCGAATGCTGCCTTTTCTGCAGTGCCTACCGTCAGGAACTGACCTTTCGGTCATCGCCACCACTGCGGACCGGCTGTTGGAGCTTCCTCAACCTTCCACTTCATCACCATGGTTCGTGGGCTCAGCGACGGTGGATTTCCTCACTGAAGCACCGCAAGCCAACGCTGTCCAAGCAGCACCATCCGACCTGTCGACCCTCCTGCAGCAGATGATCGCCGGCATAACAGCACTGACGGCGACGGTAACTTCACTGGCTGAAACAACCGCACGTCGCGAGCGCTCCATGTCCAGACCCCGCGGACGATCCAGCTCTGGATACCGCCAGCCAGCAACACCTCCCAGGTCGCAGAGTCCCCAGACCAACCTCAGCTGGTACCACCAGCGGTTTGGCACCAACGCTCACTCCTGCCAGCCGCCCTGTTCGTGGTCGGGAAACGAGCAGTAGGGCAGGTGCACCAGACGTCATCGCCTGCTTTCTACACCTCTGACGTCAAGCCAGGCGGTCTGCTCAAGATCCAGGACAGTATCACTGGAGTCTCGTTCCTGATCGACACCGGAGCAGAATACAGCGTCGTCCCAGCCACACCTGCTGACCGTGCTGGGGGCACTCGTGGACTCGACCTACAGGCAGCGAACACCAGCAGAATCAAGAGCTACGGTCGACGTATGCTGACGGTATCCCTGGGCCTCAGGAAGACGTTCAACTGGATCTTCCTCATCGCTGATGTATCTCATCCCCTCCTCGGTGCCGATTTCCTGTCTGCCCATGACCTTCTGGTGGACACGAAGAGAGGTAGTCTCATCGACCACCAGACCGGTCTGTCATCAGGGCTCCTCTCCTCTCTGCCGTCCACACAGCTAACGGCAGTGATTGCCACGAGCGACCCTGAGTTCGAGAGCCTTCTCCGGGAACTCCCTGCTCTGATGCAGGCCTCCAATCCTCCCAAGCCGCAACGTTCAGTGCGCCACCACATCGAGACCACAGGACCACCCGTCTTCTGTCGCCCACGCCGTCTCTGCTCGCCTCGCCGCTGCGAAGGCAGAGTTTCAGCGCCTGCTGAACTTCGGCGTCATCCGTCCCAGCAACAGCCAGTACGCCTCAGCCCTGCACATGGTACCGAAGTCTTCTGGAGAATGGCGCCCCTGCGGTGATTACCGTGCTCTGAACCGCAACACGGTGCCAGACCGCTACCCACTGCCTCATCTGCATGACTTCTCCGCCTGCCTCGCTGGAACGACCATCTACTCACGGTTGGACCTCGTCAAGGCCTACAACCAAATTACCATGGCGCCGGAGGACATCTCCAAGTCCTGCATAATGACTCCGTTCGGTGCGTACGAGTCCCTGCGGATGCCGTACGGTCTCAGGAACAGTGGCCAGACCCTCCAGAGGTTCATGGACCAAGTCCTCAGGGGTCTCGACCACGTCTTCTGCTACGTGGACGACATCCTGGTCGCCAGCGCCAACAAGGTGGAACACCTACAGCACCTCCGACAAGTCTTCGAACGCCTCTCTGCCAACGGTGTGCTTCTCAACATATCGAAGTGCTTGTTCGGCGCAGACACCATCTCCTTCCTCGGGCACCAGGTCACTGCGGGAGGCATCCGACCACTCGAGGAAAAGGTGGCAGCCATCAGTGAGTACAAGCGCCCTGAAACCAAGAAGGAAGTGAAGCGCTTCCTCGGTATGATTAATTTCTACCATCGTTTCATCCCGCACGCCGCCGCCCTACTGGCCCCGCTCCATGCCCTCACCGTGCCGGCACACGACCCACCGAGAACAGCGACGGTAACGTGGACACCAGAAGCGGAGGAGGCGTTGAACAAGGCCAAGACCGCGCTCGCGGAGGCGACGCTCCTGGCTCACCCAACCTGCGACGCCGACCTCAGCCTGAGCACGGACGCCAGCGGCTCTGCAGCTGGAGCAGTCCTGCAGTAGCAAGTCGGCGACGTCTGGCAGCCACTCAGCTTCTTCTCAAGGAAATTCACGCCTGCCCAGCGACGGTACGGCACGTTCGGCCGTGAGTTGTTGGCCATGTACCTGGCTGTGAGGCACTTCCGACCCTTCCTGGAAGGACGCGACTTCGAAATCTGCACAGACCACAAGCCTCTGGTCTACGCCCTGTCTGTCAGCAGCACGGACAACCACTCCCTTCGAGAACATAGACACATGGATCTGATTATCCAGTACACCAGCAGGATCCCCCACGTCCCAGGCTCGCTCAACCCTGTCGCAGACGCCGTCTCCAGGATATGCACCCAGTATGCACCGCCGCCATCGGACCAGCCGATCGATGTGGCCGACATCGCACGGGCGCAGTCAACTGACCCAGAGCACGCCAGCCTACGGGACTCGTCCTCTCTGATCCTGGAGGATTTCCCCGTCCCCGATCATCCGACCTTGAGACTCTGGTAGGACGTCTCCACGTTTGTGCCCAGACCGGTGATCCCAGCACCACTCCGTTCTAGCATCTTCAAGAGCTTCCACAACCTGTCACACCCAGGAGTTTCCGCTTCCCACCATCTCTTGTCATCGAGATTCGTCTGGCCAGAGATGCGAGCTGACGTTCAAAGCTACTTGCGCACCTGCACACATTGTCAGCGAGCCAAAACCCAGCGCCATACGAAGCCGCCCATGGGAGGTTTCGACCTTCCGGCAGCCCGCTTCCGGCACATCCACGTGGACCTGGTCGGACCGCTGCCGCCATAAGGAGGGTGCTCCTACCTACTCACTGTCGTCGACAGGTTCACCCGGTGGCCGGAAGCCATTCCGCTGCCCACCATAGCCGCCCAGACCGTGGCACGACACCTCCTCAGTGGCTGGATCGCCAGATTCGGTGCCCCTGAGGTGATTACAACCGACAGAGGATCCCTGTTTGAGTCCAGACTGTGGACTGAAGTCACTAAGCTCCTTGGGACATCGAGGATCCTGACCTGCGCCTACTACCCAGAGGCAAACGGCATGGTGGAGCGCTTCCACCAACAGCTCAAGGTGGCTCTACGGACCGAAGAGGACGCCACCTCCTGGTCTAACAAGCTTCCACTCGTTCTGTCGGCATCCGGTCGGCACTTAAAGAGGACATCGGCTGCTCTTCTGCCGAGCTGGTCTACGGCTCTCAACTACGCCTCCCCTCCGAGCTGCTCTCGTCTTCTGTGACTGGACTGTCCAATGATCCATCTCCTGGATTCCCGTCTCCGTGCTGCCATGTCGGAGCTCCGTCCCACTCCACCACGCCCTGGATCCCGTGCTGCCATGTCGGAGCTCCGTCCCACTCCACCACGCCCTGGATCCCGTGCTGCCATGTCGGAGCTCCGTCCCACTCTACCACGCCCTGGATCCCGTGCTGCCATGTCGGAGCTCCGTCCCACTCCACCACGCCCTGGATCCCGTGCTGCCATGTCGGAGCTCCGTCCCACTCCACCCCGCCCTGGATCCCGTGCTGCCATGTCGGAGCTCCGTCCCACTCCACCACGCCCTGGATCCCGTGCTGCCATGTCGGAGCTCCGTCCCACTCCACCACGCCCTGGATCCCGTGCTGCCATGTCGGAGCTCCGTCCCACTCCACCACGCCCTGGATCCCGTGCTGCCATGTCGGAGCTCCGTCCCACTCCACCACGCCCTGGATCCCGTGCTGCCATGTCGGAGCTCCGTCCCACTCTACCACGCCCTGGATCCCGTGCTGCCATGTCGGAGCTCCGTCCCACTCCACCACGCCCTGGATCCCGTGCTGCCATGTCGGAGCTCCGTCCCACTCCACCACGTCCTGGATCCCGTGCTGCCATGTCGGAGCTCCGTCCCACTCCACCACGCCCTGGATCCCGTGCTGCCATGTCGGAGCTCCGTCCCACTCCACCACGCCCTGGATCCCGTGCTGCCATGTCGGAGCTCCGTCCCACTCCACCACGCCCTGGATCCCGTGCTGCCATGTCGGAGCTCCGTCCCACTCCACCACGCCCTGGATCCCGTGCTGCCATGTCGGAGCTCCGTCCCACTCTACCACGCCCTGGATCCCGTGCTGCCATGTCGGAGCTCCGTCCCACTCTACCACGCCCTGGATCCCGTGCTGCCATGTCGGAGCTCCGTCCCACTCCACCACGTCCTGGATCCCGCAAGATTTTCGTCTTGCAGGATATGGAGACATGTTCCCACATTTTCTCCGCTGCGATCTGGCGCACTTGAGTTGTTGCCACAACGAACCTCGGTCGGAATCAAAATCCCTTCGGAATGAATATTATCCTTTCGGAATTAATCTCTACTTTTATCTAATTATTGGGCTTAAATCTGGCATAATAAGACATTAAATGTTTTCTGACATTACACATTTTGACAGAATGCTTAAGCAAACAATATAACTATTTAAAATTGTTGCACAACGCTGCAATTAATTGGTTTCGGTGCGTAGTGGTGAGCGGACTCGTCAAGGTCATTGGCTGGAAGAAAACCGAACTTTGAACGATGATATTGGGCGACTGGGCGCGAATTTCGAAAAACAGACTTCATAGTGTTAATCAGATGCGATTGCTCTTTAACATATCCAATTTTACTTTAAAGAGACAGTGTCCCTTTAACCCGCGCCGTGCCGGTGCTCGGCGCCACCTTCGCCGTGCGTGTGAGTGTGTGTGTGTGTGTGTGTGTGTGTGTGTGTGTGTGTGTGTGTGTGTGTGTGTGTGTGTGTGTGTGTGTGTGTGTGTGTGTGTGTGTGTGCGTGTGTGCGTGTGTGCGTGTGTGCGTGTGTGCGTGTGTGCGTGTGTGCGTGTGTGCGTGCGTGCGTGCGTGCGTGCGTGCGTGCGTGCGTGCGTGCGTGCGTGCGTGCGTGCGTGCGTCACAGGTCACCGATGATGTCACAGGTCATGTCAAAGACAAAATGTTTGACCGTGTCATGGGGTCACGATGGATGGAATTATCGCGCAAAATTGCGATATTAAACGCATAAGCAGTCGATCAATCGGTATGATTCGTGTGTCTGGCACTTCTAAGTACCATTTTAAGCTGTTTATGACCTTGGGTCAGGTCAAGGTCATCCGAGGTCACGAGGTCAAACTGCAGATTACAGTCATTAGGCGTTGTAACATGTTTATGGGTTTGTTTTTCGTCTAGAACGCGAAAATGACCTTATAATATTGTTCGTTCCATAGAAATAGAAGTAAAAAGCAAAAACGGAAATGCATTTGGTATGCATGGTAATGCTGGAAGAGGTGGTCGATTTTTGTCATCGAAAGGTCATAAATCAGTCATTTTTGAAGATATCGACTTCAAATTTGGTACACATATCCACCGAACACGTCTCGATCACATATATTCCGGTTTTTGGATAACTCTGTTTTTGTTTGGAAAATATTGTAAAACAAAACAAAATGTATTTGGATCTCAAAATTTTGAAATTCAATAAAACTCGAAAATCCGAGATAGCAGTTTGATAGCTGAGTCCATTATCAGTCATTTGATATATGACAATGGAATTTTCTTACAAATTGTACTTTTTACAGCGTTTTCCGCAAACCCTTATTTTTCAACATAAAACGAAGAACATGACGTTACTCTGACGTCATTCCCGGTTGACTTATCATAACCTCATCTTTTTCCTTTGGCCAACATGTGTAGAATTGATGTGAAAGAGGGTACTGAAAGTTCGGTGACGATACTAGTGTTGGTGTAGGATATATTGCAAAATAACGAGAGGGGGGGGGGGGGGGGTAAACAAATAGCCCCTTCCCCAGTAAGTCGCGGGTTAAAGGGACACTCCCACCTTAACATTAGTTTTGAGTTGAGATAGCCATGTTGTTGGATTTGCTTTGAAATTAAGTAGGGTAGCAGTCAAAACAACCACATAGGTCTATTCGAAAAGAAATTCGAGCCTGGTCTTGACAATTGTAACAAATAAACCCCACGTGTATTTGAATAGGGGTTTAAAGCCGATGGCGTCGTCTCTCTTTACCCAATGGTGATGATAGTCGACTCGTTTTAAGGTAAACCTTGGAGATATTTACGCGTTTCGTTTATCGATCGCTGGGTGTATTATATTTACCGTGGGTTATATCAGGATAACTAGACTTCTATAAAGTGAAACTCTTAATGCAATTTTCAAACGATGCCAAGAATTCGATGTGTGGTATGTGGAGCTTTCAGTGACAAGACTTCGGTGTTCAAGTGAGTGCGACACAGTTTACCTGGTACCTGCTTGTATTTGAATCGCCAGAATTGTCTGACAAAAAATGTGCCAAACTTTGGCAGCGTAAAGGATTTATCTATAGCTCTATTTAGCTCAATAATGACGTCATCAATCCAAATTTTAAAAACTTAATTATTATAAATTGAGTGAAGTTTTCGAGAGAAAAAAATATCACCATCGTTTTCAGCAGCACTTACTTCATATTTTCGGGTACAACCGGCGTATATTTGACAACTTTCAGAAAGGTGGCAATGTCCCTTTAAAGACGCTACAGATGGACAACACCGTGATAACCAGCCTAGGGGTCGCGGCAACCCTGAGAGGTGAAAGCTGTATCCCAATGAGGTCCAACGGTTTTCTCATGGGCTCCTCTGATTGCGGGATTTTTTAGCCAGCCACACAAAATTGTGTTCATTGTTAGAGCTCGTTGAACGCTTTCTGACGCTGTATCACTCGGGGTGGTCGGGTGCAGGCTGCGTGCGCAGAGCACGTTGTAAATTGCCTGCACGTTACAGCGTGCAATTTACAACGTGCAGGTAAACCGAGTGCACGTGCACAGCAGCGCATCCTGCACCCGATCACTCCGAGTGACACAGCGTCAGAAAACGCTCGTCGAGCTCTATCGGTGCACCAAATTTGGTATGGCTAACTAAACAAATCCGGCAACCAGAGGACTCCACAAAAAACGGTTCCACCACCTGCCCATGGGGGTGCAGCTTACATCCCTCAAGAGTGCCGACCCCCAGGATCAAGGGTGCCGACCCCCAGGATCAAGGGTGCCGACCCCCAGGATGATGTATCGCCGTTCTGTGCATCTGCAGCGTCTATAACAAGTGGTAGTGTCGGGGTGTGGTGTGCATCTGCAGCGTCTATAACAAGTGGTAGTGTCCGGGTGTGGTGTGCATCTGCAGCGTCTATAACAAGTGGTAGTGTCGGGGTGTGGTGTGCATCTGCAGCGTCTATAACAAGTGGTAGTGTCGGGGTGTGGTGTGCATCTGCAGCGTCTATAACAAGTGGTAGTGTCGGGGTGTGGTGTGCATCTGCAGCGTCTATAACAAGTGGTAGTGTCGGGGTGTGGTGTGCATCTGCAGCGTCTATAACAAGTGGTAGTGTCGGGGTGTGGTGTGCATCTGCAGCGTCTATAACAAGTGGTAGTGTCCGGGTGTGGTGTGCATCTGCAGCGTCTATAACAAGTGGTAGTGTCGGGGTGTGGTGTGCATCTGCAGCGTCTATAACAAGTGGTAGTGTCGGGGTGTGGTGTGCATCTGCAGCGTCTATAACAAGTGGTAGTGTCGGGGTGTGGTGTGCATCTGCAGCGTCTATAACAAGTGGTAGTGTCGGGGTGTGGTGTGCATCTGCAGCGTCTATAACAAGTGGTAGTGTCGGGGTGTGGTGTGCATCTGCAGCGTCTATAACAAGTGGTAGTGTCGGGGTGTGGTGTGCATCTGCAGCGTCTATAACAAGTGGTAGTGTCGGGGTGTGGTGTGCATCTGCAGCGTCTATAACAAGTGGTAGTGTCGGGGTGTGGTGTGCATCTGCAGCGTCTATAACAAGTGGTAGTGTCGGGGTGTGGTGTGCATCTGCAGCGTCTATAACAAGTGGTAGTGTCCGGGTGTGGTGTGCATCTGCAGCGTCTATAACAAGTGGTAGTGTCGGGGTGTGGTGTGCATCTGCAGCGTCTATAACAAGTGGTAGTGTCGGGGTGTGGTGTGCATCTGCAGCATCTATAACAAGTGGTAGTGTCGGGGTGTGGTGTGCATCTGCAGCGTCTATAACAAGTGGTAGTGTCGGGGTGTGGTGTGCATCTGCAGCGTCTATAACAAGTGGTAGTGTCGGGGTGTGGTGTGCATCTGCAGCGTCTATAACAAGTGGTAGTGTCGGGGTGTGGTGTGCATCTGCAGCGTCTATAACAAGTGGTAGTGTCGGGGTGTGGTGTGCATCTGCAGCGTCTATAACAAGTGGTAGTGTCGGGGTGTGGTGTGCATCTGCAGCGTCTATAACAAGTGGTAGTGTCGGGGTGTGGTGTGCATCTGCAGCGTCTATAACAAGTGGTAGTGTCGGGGTGTGGTGTGCATCTGCAGCGTCTATAACAAGTGGTAGTGTCGGGGTGTGGTGTGCATCTGCAGCGTCTATAACAAGTGGTAGTGTCGGGGTGTGGTGTGCATCTGCAGCGTCTATAACAAGTGGTAGTGTCCGGGTGTGGTGTGCATCCGCAGCGTCTATAACAAGTGGTAGTGTCCGGGTGTGGTGTGCATTTGCAGCGTCTATAACAAGTGGTAGTGTCGGGGTGTGGTGTGCATCTGCAGCGTCTATAACAAGTGGTAGTGTCGGGGTGTGGTGTGCATCTGCAGCGTCTATAACAAGTGGTAGTGTCGGGGTGTGGTGTGCATCTGCAGCGTCTATAACAAGTGGTAGTGTCGGGGTGTGGTGTGCATCTGCAGCGTCTATAACAAGTGGTAGTGTCGGGGTGTGGTGTGCATCTGCAGCGTCTATAACAAGTGGTAGTGTCGGGGTGTGGTGTGCATCTGCAGCGTCTATAACAAGTGGTAGTGTCGGGGTGTGGTGTGCATCTGCGCATATATAACAATCATCTGTAAAACATTATTTCTCCGGAGTAGAGATTCATTGCATTTTCGCTCTAACGCCCGTAAAGAGCTTTCAATTTCTAACCCACTTAGAGGGTATTTAGAACACCTCATTGGCTGGGCACAACAATAAAACAATTAATGGTCCAGTTTACATAACAACGCCCTAAAGATAACCATGTGGCGCGTTTTGTGTGGTGGGCTACTTTTGCACGCGACATCGGTGATGTGGAGTATGCTGCTGGTGGTGCTGTCCACCATCGATGCTGGTGGTGCTGAAGAGAGATGTAACACTCATAATCAGTGGTGGAACTTTATGAAATCGGTTGGGGGGCCCAACGGCGAATGCCCAAGTTGAAACTAAACGTCCAATACTATATATATGCATATGTAGTGTATAATTATTATATAATATACGTATTATAAAACTATTACAATTATTACAATTGTGGAACTATTTTGTCAGTCTCATACAGGGAAAAATACTTTTTTTTATTCTCCAATTTCCTTGTTTCAGATCATAAAATTGACAAATTACTTAACTGAAGTTGATAGGTAAACACTGACTGGTCATATCATCTTTTTAATGACAGCAACACAATTTTGAAGCCGTTAAATGTTAAATTATAGCCATCGGTGGCCAATTAAAGGGACATTGCCACCTCGCAGGCCAATATGGAGTTTTTGGTGTGTATCGGTCGATTAAGCGTGTCCGATTTCACCTGCAAAATTTGGTTCCCGCGAACCTCCCCCCATTAGATCAAAAAATACATTTGCACCAGTCATGCTTGCCAAGCATTCGTAAAGTTGGAGTCGCCACATCACTATTTAGAATCACTTCTTTGCAGACTGTTATTTTCTTTTAAATGTTGCAAACACAACATCACCATTCCGTCAGTACACTTTAAAATTAAAAAGTGTATGCGGTTAATTATATTTTCAACAACCTTAGCCTCTTTCATAATAAAACAGCAAGAATTGCTATGGCTCGACTTTGGGACCGTAGGAGTTATGTGACCCATACCTTATAACACAGATATACTTTTCAAGGTCAAGTCTCGGCGAATTCGTACGGGCTTGGGGCGGGCGCCAATACCACAGCCAAACTGGATGAGAGCGGCCGTCATGAATCTAGTACTGAGCACAGCTGGGACCAACGTTTTGGAGTCAGAAATAAATACAAAATGCTTTGCCGATACACTGCTTTAGGTGCTGCAGGAGCAAGTTTGAGCTTGAGCATACATGATTGTTGATCCCCACCATTCATTTAAGTTGCTTTTTAGAAATCCTCCGGAGGTGGCAATATCCCTTTAAGAATGCATCTGAAAAACACGTTCTTATAGATAATTGTCACATGCCAGACGGAGTCGGCAAAATTTAACTTACTCCGACTCCGGCAAAACAAAATATCGACTTCAATAGACTCAGATTACGACTCCGAGTCTGCAAGACTGCTTCCGACCGACCAATGGCTCTCTCAGCTCGTTTAAGGACTCTCCAGAATGGCCGAGAGCTTTCTCAGACTTGCACAGGGCCCTCTTAGACAAGCGTAAGGCCCTCTCAGAACAGACGGTGGTCATCTCTGGTCGACCGATGATCCTCTCAAAGAAGCGGAGGGTCCTCTCTTAGGGACTTAGGGCTCTCTTAGGCCGGAAAAGCGCCCCCCTCCCCTTGGACGATTGAGGGTCCTTTCAAACTGGTAAACAGACCTTTCAGACAGGCAAGAGCCCTCTCAGGCATGACAAAGGTCATTTCAGAACGACAAGGAGCCTAAGGCTTTAAGGCCTGGCAAATACTGTATCAAACCAACTGAGGCCCCTCTCAGACCGCCGGGTTCTTTCCGGCCTAGACAATGGCCCTCTAAGACCAGTCTGGGGCCCGCTCAGGCCTGGCAAGAGCCACTCGAGCCGACCGATGACCCCCTCAGGCCGACTGAGTTCTCATTCAGGCCGACCAAGGGCCCCCTCAAGCCGACCAAGGAACCCTCAAGTCGACCGAGAGTCCCCTAAGGCCGACAGAAGAGTCCCACAGACACACTAGGGACCCCTTTAGGCCGACCGAGGGTCAATCAGGCCGACTAAGGGCCCCTCAGGCCAACCGAAGGCCTCCTCAAGCTGACCGAAGGCCCCTCAGGCCGTAAAAGCACCTCCTAAAACTGACCGAAGGCACCCTAGGCCGACAACGTTTTTTTCAAGTCGACAAGACGACCGAGGGCCTTTCAAGCCGACCGAGAGCCGCCTGAGGCCGCCAGAGGACCCCCGCAGGCAGACCAATGGCCCATTCAGGCCGCCTGAGAGCCCCTCAGGCCGAACAAGGAACCCTCAGACCGAAAACAAACTGCAAGCTGGCTGAGGTCCCTTCAGACCGAACGAGCGCCACTCAGGCCGACCGAGGATTCCTCAGACCAACTGAAGGCCCCCTCAAGCTGACCGAGGGCCCCTCACGCCGACCGAGGTCCCCTCAGGCATACCGAGGGCCCACTCAGGCATACCGAGGGCCCACTCAGGCATACCGAGGGCCCACTCAGGCATACCGAGGGCCACTCAGGCTAAGCGAGAGCCACTCAGGCCAACCGAGGGCCCCTTAGGCCCACTCAGGGCCCCTCACGTCAACCGAGGTCCCCTCAGGTATACCGAGGGCCACTCAGGCCGCCTGAGGTACCCTCAAGCCGACAAAGGGTCCCTCAGGCCGACAAAGAGCCCCTTAGACCGAACAAAAGCTCCTCAGACCGACCAAGGACCACCTCAAGCCGACCGAGGTTCCCTCAAGCCGATCGATGGCCCCTCATGCCAACCGAGCTCCCACCCAGGCCGACCGAGGACCCCTCTAGGCCGACAGAGCCCCCCCCCCCCTCCGCAGGCCGAAGCAGAGCTCGTCAGTCCGACTGGACACCCCTCAGGCCAACCAAGGGCCCCTCAAGCCGACCGAGGTTCCCTCAAGCCGACCGAGGGCCATCAGGCCGATCAGGCCGGCAGGGGAACCCTCAGGCCAAACAATGGCTCCTTCGGCCGACTGGAACCCCCTCGGGTGGACGAAGGACTCCATCAAGTCGACGGAGTGCCCCCTCAGATCAACCAAGCTCCCCTCCAGGCCCAACGAGGCTCGCTCATGCTGACCGAGGTTTCGTTTGGTCAACCAAGGACCCCCTCAGTCCGACCTCGGTTAACCTCCTGGAAGAGTCATGGACCCCTAGCCCCCCTGGCCACGATGACCCCATACCCGATGCCCTTGCCCCTTTGATGGCACGATCCCCTCGATGTTCCTCCGGATCAAACTATTATTTTAGCATGGATGTTGGATATTTAGGATATTGCAATACCAGAGAGCCAAAAAGGCTGCATAAAATATCAGCCTTATTTCAGGCAAACAATACATTTATAACAAATTCCATTGAACACCATTTAAATAGAGCACTCCGATCGCTAATTCGTCATGCTCCACCTCCGCTATTCGCTAATCTGAACGCTTGAACCTTGTATCTACGGACTTGTTAGCAGAAGAGAATCCATGCTACCAACTTACCCATTATATCATAATCGAAAAACAGTCGCAGATGGAATCGCAATGCTCGTATACTTCTAAGATGGAATACTCCTCAGATGGAATCACATCTTGATATGATGAAATACGCAAAATTAAAAACAGAACAATTACGGGTAGTCCTTGAAATTTTAGAGGGGCACAAATCTTGGAAAACATTGGAGGGCCCGGAGCACCATTGGGGGGGGGGGGGGGGGGGGGGCTCGGGCCCTCCCAAAGAGATATAAAGTTCCGCCCCTGCTCATAATGCCTGTACCAAAAGTGCGTGGCCGTGGTGTTTGGTGTTGTCGAGAAACTCCCTCGAAAGTAAGGATAAAAACAAGGTGAAGGATACTGACCACAGCAGGCCTTTGCCGTCCCAACACACGCACCCGTCAACCTGTGCAGGTGAAACTTTGCATGCGTATAGGTAACATAGTTACACATCACAGACGTGTGCTTGCTTTATATTCCAGCCCTTCGTTTGGCCATAAGAACAAACGAAATTAGGTCTTAATGGCTAAAATAGTGCAATTATCCGATTTGCGCGCGCGTGGCACGTACATGAAGGACGTGATGTGGGTTAATGGCACACGTGCCGAATGAGAGGGATGTACCCCACACAATTATATGGTACCATACTCGTCATCCACATCTGACTGGCAATTCCGGCCAGTTTTCTTTCAACATCCGTGGTATCGCACCGTGAAAGCACGTGTACTTTGCACCCCTGCTGCTCCTACCCCAAGACGACAATTTGAAAACCGTTCCATTTTCATAATCCCTAACAATTTGGCAACGATGGCTAACGGCATAAGTGGATATCACGAAATTGGCTTCCATGTCCGGGTCCGACCTTATGGGAGGGGGAATCCTCGACTATTAGCTGTGTTTGCTATTAATGCACTGGTCGACAAACAAATGTGTGCATTGGTGCCATATATAGGTGTCATGTTCGTTTAAGGTGAAGGGAAAACGTAACGTTAATTTCTATCCCGAAAGACTCTAGAGTTGATATATATATATTGTGCAGTTAAAGAGATTGTGTCTACTGACATTGCTCATTTGGTGTTATTGACTGGTCTATAGAACATCATTTTCTGAATTGAACCATGACTTCATTTCTCCAGATTCACACTAGATGCTGAGACATTCCACAAAGACAAAGACAAGTAACTGGTTGGTAGAAAACCCAATAGCAATTCGACAAAACAGCTCGTGCGCGCTGATAGCAGCAGTCGAACAGTACCGTGTGTGTGTTTTGGGATTTTAGGGCGCCGCGGGGTTATGTGGCGCCCACTCTGTCCCCCTACTCGTAACGTTCGATGGTAATTTTTCGACGAAGATATCAATTTAGAGCTACGAAACTGGC
>JAXIVJ010010907.1:0-5000 GCA_036785665.1 Chirona hameri | reverse complement strand
TTCGAAATCTTCTCATGAGGTTAATCTAACAGCATGCTCACAATTTAAAAGTGAAGTCCCAAATGTCAGGTCACGGTCATGGTCAAAGGTCAAAATCGACGTATCTCTAGTTTATGGGTCATACTTTCCAGCAAAAGCCATCGATTACGACCATCATCACCCAAATTCTACCAAAATATATTATATACATCCCACATGGGCTAAAATGAGATTGCTGGCAAAGGTTCAAGGTGAATGTCAGGTCACAAAAATTACTCTATGCGCAAATACTACGAAAGTCATGCAACACATGTTTTATGGGTATTTTCACGTAGGAATTCGTAGTGATATCATTTTACCCAACTAAATTCATTTACATTAGTATTGATCAAGTTCAGGTCTCAAGTTCAGATCACTGAAGGGGAAAAAAATGAAATTGATAAATATAAAAAAGAAGGCATGTTTATGGACCAGTCATTCTCATCAGGGATACAGAGCTGGGCATTTATTTGTGCTGTGTCCTTGTCATATAAAGCCAAAACACGCGATTTCAAATATGACGTCATGAGTTATGGACGAGCTCTTATGTTAAATATGACGGACTTATAGCATCAGTACTTTAGATGTCATAAGTCAGTCAAAAAGGAAGATATCAGTTTGAAATTATGGTGTATGGTAGTTGCTAGGGTATGGTTCTCTGACTCAGTGTCAGAAAAGTGGGCCCCGTTTCTCCATTTTTCTGAACTTGGAAGTTTTCTTCCGGTGAAAACTTTGACTGTATTTTTTTTTTATATGTCTAGGTGGCAAATAGGACACCCACAAATTGCGACACAAATTGTCAAAACAAATCGTAAGGCGGAACCTCCAAATTCCCCACAATACCCTTCCCGTAAAATTTATGCAGTGATTTTAGGGAAAGGGAAAACTGGTTCTTTCTACAAAAATTGAACCAAAACTTTTTAAACCCTCCCCAAAAAGTTGTTGTGTATTCAGGTACAACCCCGCCACCGATACCAATCGTCATCGGGGCCATGTATAAACTTGGACACTAAACACGTTATGCAAAGACGGCAGTACTTTAAACTGGGACGTGAGCCCAGTTTCCCATATCCATACGCAACGGATACAAGGTACCTTTTTTAACATACGACCGTGAGTCCTCGTGTCCCCGACTGACGCCAAGACCAATATTATCTGTTCAGGAAATACGACGGACAATTCATACACTTTCCACATCAGTATATATGAATATATTGGCATATGTGAATAATAGGTTGTGTAGAAAAAAGGCGTATACAAAATAATAAAAAAAATACTGGTATACGCATTAAAAAAAATGTTTCGAGCGCGGGCGAAATTTGTTCCGCGAACTTAGATCGTGGAACCACTTCTTTTGACACAGCTCTGACATAGCTCCCGTTTTTTTTTATATTTTTTTTTTTTTTTTTTTTACTTTTAGTTTTTGTGGGTCAAAAACTAAAATTAAAAAAAAAATCCGAGATAGTCAGTTTGTAGCCCTTGCAATATGCTATCTTTGGAGTTTTCGATTGCATTTGAGCTTAAAATGTGGCATTTGTACGGCCTGCCAAAGTTTAGCTGATTTTGGTGTAAAACTCGTGTGTAGTGACGTCACTAAATTCACTATTACTCGAGAGAAAACAAAATGAACGAAATTTCTTCATTTTTGCACACAAGACGTAATAATGATTTATAGAAGGTACCCGAAGTTTCCCGTTCATAGCGCTATTAGTTTTCAGCTATCCTGCGAAAATTCATCAGGGGGTGGGGGCGTTAAAGGAAAGATAAAGGGGGGGGGGGCCCACCACCCTGTCAATGGCGGGATATCTGGCTAACTTACGCGGAAAGCTTCCAATATCCTGCGCAGTCGTTTCAAAATAAAGGAAGACAGGACATTCACAACTTAAAACTGTATAACTTTTGAAGTAGCCAGTGTTCCCGGCTAATTTTACGTTTTTCATGTTCAGTTGTGGAAGGAGGACCTACCTGCCAAGTTGCAGGCGGTTCGGAGACGACGGGCCTCAAAATTGTAGATTGGCCCACTACTGCCAATAGAATATTGGACAATATGCAAATATGCGGGTGCTAAATTTGAACGTACGTGTAATAAAAGAGACAAATATGACGCAGCTGTCACAATATGCGCATTATATTTTGTTTTCACCCTTGTATCGCTTTGCAATATTTATGTTGTTTTCGGCATGAGTTTTTGTTTGATTGATGTTAGATTAGGTTATTTTCTTTAAAATGACTTTTACTGATGTACTCTACTTTTCAACACCATTGACCACTTGACCAGGCACATCTTGTGAAAAGATAATGTTTGTCTGGCTAAAAATTGAATGTTGTGGCAATCCTAATTTTAAACCATTTTATTTGGGTCTATGATTATTCTGGTCTTTTTCCAGCTCAGGATGATTGGTATGCTTTCACGCACTTTTCAGACACTAAAATATTTATATATTAGGTCAAGTTCTCATTAAGTGTCAATTTCACCAACATATTTAAACTCAAATTGTAATATACATTTGTCCCAACCGCGTACCAGGTTCGCGAAGTCAAACTGCGCCGATTACAGGTCATTAGGCGCTGATATTATGTTCATGGGTAGTTTTTTTGCTCCCTATGAATGTGATCATCCAAAACGGACATAACACCAAAAAGGCCACTCGCCACCAGAATGGAACAAAACGCCGCCAAAAGGGACACCCCATAGCCAAATAGATTAATGCACACCAATTTTGAACAATTCCACCACCTAAATTGGACGCTTCCACCACCAATATATGCTACATCCTGCAGCAGTACGATCCACTTGAGTATCCTGATGGTAGAAAGAAATGTCCAAAAAGGACACTCTACAGCCTGAATTGGTTAATTTATCACCAAATCACCTAGGGACCGAGAACCAAAATCTAGTAGGGAAGGTATACAATAAAACCCAGAAATTAATATATTTGACCTCGTCAGCTAAACAAGATTATATTATAAACCAAACTGTCCATGCCAGATAGCGTCGTGCAATCGACATGTACGGGTCCCGCCGCCATTGAATGGGAGGGGTCTACAAAACAAGCCGACGATGTAATGCTCACGCAAACTATGGGGACCGATCTATTTGATTTCTTCGCCAATCGATTCCGACTGGTCGGAATGGGTGCCGTTTAGAGTTTTATCCACTTGGTCCCAGTCAAGTGGACCAAATTGGACCCGAAATGCCGTACCAATTTTGCCGACGGCGTCATGCTCCGACCTATGGCCGGACCGATTTGGCGGGTCTTCACCATTCGATCCCGGCGTGGTCCAATGCGGTGCCGTTTTGAGATTTATTCACTTTGGTCCCATCTAAGTGGACCAAAATTGGACCAAACCCGCCAAAAATCGTTGCCGACGACGTCATGCTCCGAACCTATGGAACCGTTTTGGACAGGGACTCACATATCGATCCGGCGGTGGTCCCAAAACGGTAGTGCGCTAGATTTGTATCCACTGTTAGTCCAATATAAGGTGGGACCAAATTTGGACCAAAACCGCCAAAAAATCGTTTGACGACTACATCATGCTCCGAACCTATGTGACCGATTATGGGCGGGGTCTTCACCATTAGAACGGCGCGTTGTCACGGCTTTAGTTGCATTTTCATTTTGCCCACCCCCGCCTAAAAATCCTGGCGACGCCTATAGGGCTAGGGTCGATCGGCAAGACCGATATTTCTCCATCATCCCCGTGTAACTTAAAATCCTGGCTCGATGCCCATGATCGCTGATAAACGGCTAGACAGGGAGTATGGGATGCTTCAAATACGTATATTCCTGGCATGTCTTTGACCGCAAGTTGCTTTTGTTATTCATTTGGTGATTAGTTCCAAGTCCTCCGCCGGCACCTGATGCTGTTCAATGTTCATGCTGTTTAGTCGGGTTTCTGTATTCCATATTCCATCTGGCATCGTTGGTGGTGAATTCGTTTTGTTGGTGGTGGATTGGCTTTTTGGAGGTGGCTTGGGCCATTCTGGCGTTGTGTATTATGCTGGTGGGGAGAGTGATCATTATGGTGGTGTGGAAGTGGTCATTCTGGCGGTTCCATGAATTTTGTCCCGTTTTTGTTTTCGTTCAGTAACGGGACGGGGAACCGATCTAGGTGATTTCTTCACCATTCGATCCTGCTGGTCTGACAACGGTGCCCGTTTTGGCAACGGGTTTTGGCAGGCTTTGGTCCCAATTTGGTCCACTTGAGTGGACAAACTGTATAAAATCAAAACGGCACCGTTTCAGACCACGACCAGATCGAATGGGTGCAGAAACTGCCAAATCTGTCCACATAGTTACGGAGCATGGGCTCGTCGTGCAACGGTTTTTGGGCAAGCTTTGGTCCAATTTGGTCCCCTTAGAGTAGGTAAGGGTTACTGCAAGTTAGTGACGTCTGTTACCGGAACCATTGGTTTACGATATCGCAAAATAACAGAGGGGGGGGGGACTAGTCCCACCCAGTAACTCGCGGTGTTGATATGGAGCAGGGGATATGAATTTGGGTTTTGAAGTGATTGCAGTAATTCGTGTAACACATAACGCATGAAAATGATTGTGTTAAACAATGGAAGGCAACGGGGCTGCTTCGCATGTCATGCACGCGCATCGAGAAATATGGCAAATCCGGACGGGCGTTGCCCGATCTTACCGCCCCATGTGATTGTCAGTGGGACGGTGTTGCCCGGTTCCTTACCGTACCATTGTGATGTCAGTGTGGACGGTTTGTTGCCGGTCTACACGTCCATGTGTTGCCAGTGGGGACGGTGTTGCCCGGTCTTTACCGTCCACATGTGATGTCAGTGGGACGGCGTTGCCCCGGACTTACCGTACCATGTGATGTCAGTGGGACGGTGTTGCCCGGTCCTTACCAGTACCATGTGATTGTCAGTGTGTGACGGCGTTGCCCGGTCTTTCCGTCCATGGGATGTCAGTGGGACGGTGTTGCCCGGATCTTTACCGTACCATGTGTTGTCAGTG